>JAJJWW010000724.1:0-52757 GCA_023531295.1 Papaver armeniacum | reverse complement strand
AATTATGCACTTTACGTGTGTTTTGAGTTATTAGGTACTCTGCGGAGTCGCACGGAGGAAACGAGGAAGAAATTACCCAAATTGAGTCAAAGGGCGAAATTGTCATCTCACTGAGCAAGTGATATACGGAGCTGACCCGAGTTAAGGGACAACTTTCTTTTGGAGAGGTATTAAATGATAGCCACCACATGTTATGGGGCATCCATTGGGGTACCCCTTATCCGATGGAGATGGGTGGCGTTATCCAACCTGTCATTACAACCCTAGACCGATTCTTTTCTTCTCATTTTTCATTTCATTCAATGTGTTTCACCTCGAAACTAAGAAAATGGCTCTTTGCTGTCCGGTTCGAGAATTCGAGATGTTGATATCGATCTCGGTAGATCGATCGAAAGAGGTAAGGGTTTGATGGACGGATTAGAGTTTGATACTCCCGAGATGGGGATTGAGTAGGGTTTCTTGAGATTGAAAGTCGAGATATGTCTTTGGAGGATTCGACATCGTGGTCAGCTTGTTGGTTGAAGAAGAGAAATCGAGGATTATGAAGAATGGATGTTGATTGAAGAAAAGGAATCGAGAAGAAATTTAGATAAGAGGCTTAGGGTTTCTTTGTATTTTTCAAGCTCGGATCTCGAAGTTGATAGAAGGGACGAGCAAGGATTAAATGGTGTGGTCGAATCACAAATTTAAGAAGGATGAGCTGCTAAACAAAGAATCAGAGGCTGCTGTGATGGCTAGTTTGGTTTGTTGTTTGATTGAGCTGAAGCCAGGAATGAATTGGAGCGGTGTTGTTGCGGGTGGAGGAACTAGTATGGTCTTGAAATCACAGGAAAGAAATTATTGATACTCAGGTGGAGATGGCAGGTGGTTGTTGCTTGAATGGGGGTTCAATTGGTGCTGGCTTATGAGCATGCCATGGACATGGTGATCAGGTGGAGGCAATGAACTACAGAGAAGGTGGTTTACCTGTGGAGGCAAAGTGGTTCAGGGCAATGGAATGGTGAAGTGATTGTGTCTTGGGTTTGTGAGCACAAAGGGTGTGCTAGTGGTGCTGGTTGGACTTGATGTTGCAATGGAAAAGCTGGAATTGCAGGTGCAAGCTGGTGAAGATGGCTGCAATGCAATAGCTGGTGAAGTTAGGGAATGATGGCTTGAAGTTATATTGTGTCGAGTATGATACCGGTGGTATGAAGTCTTGAGTACGTTGGAGCTAGTAGCGGCTGGGCAACTCGGGCGAGAGCTGTCTTTTTGGGATTGAAGCTTGGATAGGCAAGGCATGAATTGGAGGAGGCTGCGGGGGCAAGTAGTAGGAATTGAGCCAAGTTCGGGAATGAAGTACAACTGGTGAGAGAGGTTTGTACATTGGAATTGTGTTGCTGCCGTGGACTGATACTGGGAATATGAGTTTGGTGGTGAAAGAAAGCCGCCGTTGGGCCCGATAGGTTAGTGAGGAGCGAGTGGAGTTTGTTTGTTGTGGCTTAATGGATGAATGTGTGTGAAAATGCAGTGCTATTGCCATTTTGAATTGCAAGTTTGAGCATTGAGCTAAGGCCGATGGCGGAGTGGTCTTGTTTGGTAAATGCAGTAGAGTACAATGCGGGAGTTGGTGGATTGAATTGAAATGGAATTAGGTCGCGGTGCAGCTACAACCGATGATGGTTGTGGTGACCGAGTTGGACTCCATGGCTTATAGAATTGCAAGGGTCGCAATTTGTGGTGGGTGTAGCTAGTGAGTGGAGTCAAGTTTCGGTGCGGAGTGCCGATGAAATGCAACCGATGTAGCGGTGCGACCTAGTGGTGTTTGTGGCTACGGTGATGGAAATGGCCGAGGCACGCAGTCTTGGTTTGTAATGGTGGAGGTTGGCTTTGCGGTGGTGTTTTGCTTCACTGGGAAGCACCGGTTCATGGTGTTAGTGATAACGGAGGATTTGCGGGTGGAGTTATGGCCGAGGTTGGGTGATGTTTGGCACAGGGTTGAGGTTGGCTGATTGAAGTAGATGGTGATCTTTGCAGTGGAGATGGAGCTATAGAGGGGAGTCAGGCATTGTTGTGAAGCAACGGGGAAGGTGGTGTGTTATGTGAGTGAGCAAGGAGAATGATGGAATTGCCGGGGTCATGATGGTGGCTAAGGCACCGGAAATGCACAAGGATTGTGCAACACAGCACAAGCCTGTGCAATGGCCTGGCAAGATGGCAAAGACCCTGACCTGGTCTGACTCTCCCTGACCCGTCTGACTCTCCCTGACCTGGTCTGACCGAGTTGAATCGTTCTGACCCGTTGACCCGGCCGTTCTGACTCGTTGACCGGTGACCGGGCGGACTTTGCCGGTCACCGGAGCCGTTTTCCGGGCACTTCTCCGGCCGATTTCCGGCCACAATACCAGCTTTCCGGCGACAACTTTTTGGACGTATTTTCTACACGGGTCTCTCTCTCTTATGGGCTTGGTGGATTTTTATCTATTGGACTTTGAAGGCTTGCCCTAATTTTGGAAGGAAGGAAAGGCTATAAAAAGAGGAATTCTACAACTTTTGGAAATTATCTTATCTCATATCTTATTCTTGGAAATTTGGAGAGCCGTTTTGGTTGCACAACTAGGGTTTGCTTTTGTTCTTCTTCTTCTTTATTCTATTGATATTTTTGTGATGAACTCCATAGCTATGAGTAGCTAAATTCTTTATTATTGGTTAAGGATGTAGTCCGATTTCGAAAACTTGTGTTTGCTTTATGTATTAGTTTTCTCTCTTGTTTATCGTTCAATTCTCTGCGGTTTTTATGATCACATGATTGAAGTATTGTGATAGGATTATGGTGTTTGATTAGTTAAGTGGCCAATTAATTGAACTTGCATCTTAGTCCATAGCTATTTTAGGGTTTTTCATCATAACCTTGAATACAAGTAGCATGATATGTTTTACGGTTTGTAGTGATACACTCTCGTAATCATATGTAGAGTTTGACCATTGTCCGAATTGTTTTGCGCAACGCATGACAATTGCATTGATTAGCCTATTTCTGAAACTTAATGCTCCTAGGAATTGAACTTGATTAGCGCAAGGCGTTAGGTTATTCTTTAGGTAGAATTCACATACGCAGCCCTAATGTGTGTGTTGATGAACTTGGGAAATTAATAGATTATCTTGCTTTCTTGATTCTCTAGGCTTTTGATAACACAAGAGATTAAATCGTAATTCTAATCATATATGCAAGCACATGTCTAAGATTGAAGATGAATTCCTTGACCAATATCTCTCTCCATTGATTACTTTTTACAATTTACTTTGCTTTTAATTTGTTTTTATTGTTTAAATAGAAATAAGAAATCCCCCCAATTGGTTACTTTAAGAAATTGATTACGAAATAACTACAATCGCCTCTCTGTGGATACGAACTCTTTCTTATCATATACTTTAGGAAAGTGAAATTATTTTTGACGCATACGACAGCGATCAGTAACCTTCCCTGGGTTTAACTACGGTTGGAAAATACCACCGTATACATCCCTGAATTCCAACATCTTTCACTCCTCCCTGAGATTCCTTGACTTCTCATTTACCATCTCGTCTCCCGCTTGCACTGTTTTATTCCCTCAATTATTCGAGATACAACACTTCTATACTCTGCGACCATTCTCCCCTGTTCATCATCGATCACCTCTCTCGAGTTATTCTCATCAACACAATCCTCTTCCTTCTCCATTAATCATTGGTAGACTCGAGCTTTATCCATCTCCATCCCTCATGCTCTGTTAACTTCTTAACAGCCGTGAAAGGCCTCAACATCTCAGTGGAATGCCAATGGAAGCAACATACTTCCATCGTTTTCTGCATCGCTACCAGCTGCAACGACCAACGCTCAATTCTGTCTTCTTCTCTGTATTTTCATCTCGGGATGAACTCCATCGTAACCACGACCAGCCACTCTCATCCCCACGCCCACCACCACGGCGTCAAACTAAACTCTGCCTTGAAAGATCTCACGATCGCTAATACCGCGTCATCAATGGAAACATACCTTCAAGTTCCATCTCACCAGGAAACCCATTGTTTACAACGTCGTCTCAGCTCATTTCTCAACGAAGTTGATTACAGCCAAACTTCGGCTCTATTTCGACGCATGCAGACTCGACTCATTAATATTCAACACCGATGGCAGGAGCAACTCGGCTCCATCGATGGTCTTCATCGTCACTGGATAGTTATCACAAACATGTTGATCATCAGCAGCATCACCCACAGGCTCGACACGCATTAGTTACCTCTATCTTCTCTTCACTTTGTCGTTTCATGACCATTCTTGTTTGTCACCGTCGAGCTCTAACACTTCCATTAATGGAAACGACAATTTGAACCGGTTTAGTTGTTCATGAAAAGAACCCCGGTTTTTTTAATCGCTTGTGCATGAAGAAGAAAGGTGGTGCCCACGATCTGCATGGCTGGTGCCTTAAAATTGATTTACCCTTTCAACGTCGGTCTTGCAAAGACCGATAAAGCAATCTGGTTTATTCTTCTTTTTGCTCCTAGCTTCCTCATATGATGTCGAATGAGTTCGTTCTTTCGCCGGTTGCTTCGTACTTTCGTTCTCTTGAGATAATAGCAAAAACTCCTCAATTTGGATGAGTTCCACTTGGTCTTTGGCCCTTCTCCGCTTTCGGCTAACTTCTTTTATTGCACAATTAAGTGCCAATTCACTTCTTTTGGATGATTCACCTAGCAAAACACAAATAAGAGAAAACAAACGTAATATACAATAATTTGCAAGAAAATATAGCAAATACTAGCATGGATTCGACACAAAATATATGCAAACTATGCACTTAACAATAGCAATTTTCCACCACAAGTAATTTGAGCCATCGAAGACCGGGTGGTACGTTTATAGATATAGCACTTGTCCATATAAGATCGCTACAAACACGGACTTATAAGGTCTTTAATGTGTTTGCACAAAATACCAATTGAAAATGCGGGGTCTAACAACCACACCCAACAATTTGTTTAGAAATGCGAGAGGACTTACTCCAATATACTTTCTAGAGAATCAACTAGACAGTCGGACTCAATCTAGAGTAAAGTATATTAAAGAGTTTAATATCTCTGTTTCACAATGTAATCGAAGAAATCAAATGGATAGAAATCCATGAGCTTGATTATTATGTGAAATAACTTGAACGGTACCAAAGACCAATGTTCAAGTTTCAATCAATTTAAATCAACAACCAAGGGTTGGATATTCTAATTGATTGATCTTAATGCACAACTTTGTGATGTTTCAATTATATAAAAAAAATATAATGCGGAAAATAAATAAATACGGACACCGAGAATTGTGTTAACGAGGAAAACCGCAAATGCGAGAAAAACCCCTACACCTAGTCCAGTTTGAACACCACACTTTGTATTAAGCCGCTACGGACTCTGCTCGTACTACCAATTAACTTCGGACTGGACTGTAGTTGAACCCTAATCAATCTCACAGATTCAAGGTACCGGTTGCGTTCCTTACGTCTCTCGATCCCAGTAGGATACTACGCACTTGATTCCCTTAGTTGATCTCACCCACAACCAAGAGTTGCTCGACCCAAAGTCGAAGACTTGATAAACAAATCTGTCTCACGCGGAAAATTCTATAGATTGAATAAATCTGTCTCCCACGAAATACCCAAGAGTTTTGTTCGTCTTTTGATAAATCAAGGTGAATCAACCAATTGATAATACGAGACTTATATTCTGAAGAACATCCTAGTATTATCAATCACCTCACAATAATCTTAATCGACTAGCGAAATAAGATATTGTGGAATCACAAACGATGAGACGAAGATATTTGTGATTACTTTTATCTTGCCTATCGGAGAAATTAATCTCGAGTCAATTATTTCAATTGTACTCCAATACGATAGAATCGGGCAAGATCAGAACACGCAACTACAAATAAAATAGTTTGGTATGGATTCACAATCCCAATAAAGTCTTTGAAGTCGTTAACCTACAGGTAGAAGAAACCTAAGGTTAAAGGAGAATCAACTCTAGTTTATGCAACTAGTAACACACAGGAGGTGTGGGGATTAGGTTTCCCAGTTGCTAGAGTTCTCCTTTATATAGTTTTCAAATCAGGGTTTGCAATCTAAGTTACCTTAGTAACAAAGCAATCAATATTCATCGTTAGATGAAAAACCTGATTCAACCAAGCTAATATCTTTCAACCGTTAGATCGAACTTAGCTTGTTATACATAAATGAAATGTACCCTCATTTAGGTTTATATAACCGTACCCAAATGTGTACACCATGTTGGATCACAAATAGTTAACTGAGGTTAGCCATATGATTACTCTCATATCAACCTTATTCATCTTAACCATAACTAGTTCAAATGACTCAAATGAAACTAGTTAAAGAGCCGTTTAATTGCTATATTCTCATAGAAGTATACAAGAACACAATTGAAGCAAAATCGGTTTGATTCACTCGAATCAATCATGAACATTATAGTCACGATTTGCAAAGATTGCATTCCTTATTATATAAATGTTTATGTTCATGTTCATAACCGATTTTAGAACTTTAACCTTCAAGTATGCAAACGTGTACGCATACATGAAATACACGGACCAAGATTGGGTTTTCCAGTGCAAAGCAGTGCGCGAACTTTCAATCCCAGCTGTAGATGGTGGATTTTCGACAAAGGGTAAAATTATAAAACTATACTCCGGATCCAGGCAATCGAATGAGTATTGAGGCCCATGTCTCTCATTAAATCAAGAAAGCTCATGACATAAATCTCTCGAGAAAGAAGGTTGTCTCTCGAGTATATGTAGATGTGTAGTCTCCTAGCGAGGCTACGGCACATCTCATGAATGCTTGAGCAATTTCGGTAATTACTCGGATCCTAATCGGATGAGTATTGAGACTCATGTCTCTAAGCGTGAAAGCTCATGCTATAAAACCTCGATCGAGAAGTCTCTCGGAGAAGATGTAGATGTGTAGTCTCTCGAGTGAGACCACGGCACATCTCATCTTGTATAGAATCGCAAGATTGGACGGCTCCTGAGACGGCGTGTTCGCTAGTATATAGCAATAACGTCTTGGGATGCAACCATGTTTTCCCGACTATACAAGAGGAATATGACACTCCAAAGCAAGTTCATATTGCTCAACCCTCGAATAATTAATGCTCCTAGATGGGAAGCCTGGCTAGTATAGAGCCATCAATTAATTATCTCTAATCGCCTGAATATCCAGCAATATTCTACGATTCTTCGTTATATTTCGTCACTTCAATTCGTGGTTCTTTCCAGCAGAATTCCACGGGTTAGTGATAAATATTCAACGAAACAGGCATCTGAGCATCGAATAAGCCCTGACTAAAATGGTGCAAGTGTACTTACCAATAATGCACAGACCAGCATTTGAATGCGCAAACGAGCATTTCAAAAATATGAATGAACGATGAACCTATGCAAAATAGGAAGGAAAAATAATAATAATAAAATATTAGCAAAGGCGCCGGGGACCGGGCTCATCAAATGGCCGGTCATGCGTGACCGGTCCAGCGCCTAATTTTATATTTTGTCATATTTTATTATTTTTCCCTGATCTCGTGAAAATTCTCTCGTTCGAGCAAATCTCCTTCGTTTCAAGGAAATTCTCTAATCTCATGATTTTATCAAAGAAATAATAAAATTAGGGAAAGGTGTCGCGGGACCGAGCAACAGCCGGCCGGCCATGCCCTAGCCGTGGCCGGTCCCACACCTCACGTCCCATTGTTTTATTATTTCTATCAAATTATGAAAATTCCCTGATTTCATGAATTTTCACTTAAAACCATGAAAATTCCCTAATTTTATGAATTTTCTCTAAAATCATGAAAAATATTATAAAATTAGGAAAACTCGTGGGATCGGGCTCTAGCCGGCCGGCCATGCCCTAGCCGGTCCCACACGCCTATTATTTTATTATTGTTTGTTGTTCTAGTTTCATGATTCCATGAAAACTCCCTGATTTCAACAAAATACCTTGGTTTTAACAAATCTCTCTGATTTTATGAAAATTCCCTAAAATCATGAAAATTACATAAAATTGGGAAGAGTACTCTGGGACCCTTCCCATTGGCCGGCCGGCCATGCCTTGGCCATTGCCGGTCCCACACTCCATCATTGCCTATTTTATTATTATTTTATCTCTCTCATTTCATGGAAATTCCCTAATTTCAGCAAACTCTCCAGTTTCATGGAATTTCCCTCAAATCAGAGAAAATACATAAAATCACATAAAACTGGGAAAGTGTGGGACCGTGCTTGTCAGCCGGCCGGCGATGCCCTAGACGTGGCCGGTCCCACACCTTGCAATTCCCTGTTTCATTTATTATTTTTCATCATCTCATGTATTTTTTTCCTAGTTTCAGCAAAACCCTGGATTCTGCATATTTTTTCAGAATGTTGCTCAAATGCGCATCGGAAAATACTGAAACTCTCAGGACTGAGACACGGACACTATGGTGACACGAGCACATCACCTTGACCGACCAAGGGTGGCTCTAAGGCCTGCAAACAGCCGGCCCCGCATGTTTTAATGATTTTAACCTAATTTGCTCAATTGCTCATATTAGTTTCAAACTTCTTCCAAACAATTAAGAGTTTGCTTGAACGACAATCCATTGGTCCCACGGACACCAAGAGCCGGCCCCATGACCTCTTGGTCGGTCCCTCAGTTCATGACCAGGTTTTTATTATTTTTCGCTCACACAAGCATTATTTCAATAAATGATTAAACCAGCATTTAATCATTCTTTCACCAACTGGTCCTCTAAGAGACTTTGGTATTTTGCTCATTCGAGTATCTGGGCGTGCATGGTGGACTCGTCATCCCATGTAGCCGGTCCCTACTTCACTCTGCAGATTGATTTGCAATAAATCATCATTTCGATAAAATTAGGGTTTTGAATCCAGAGCTCTGCAGAAACATGATTACGATTCAATGATTCAAATGCTTTGATAATTTTATGTTGATTCCATGATCAACGTTTTTATTTATTTTACTCGACCCAGAAGTCAGTATCTTAAATTAATATTTATTTTGGTCCTGCTACCAACAATTCATCAAACGAGCAATATTTTCTCAAACCGGCAATATTTGATCAAACTAGCAATATTCGCTCAAACTAGCAATATTCGCTCGAACCAGTAATATTTGCTCGGATTAAATAATGTTGGTTCAACTATCAATATTATTCGACAATTCAGCAACACAGTTTGCTCGTCTTAGGTAATCAACATAATAATACCTCGTCTCAGCAGACATATTTGATTCATGAGTTTCAGAACATTTTCAAAACATGTTCAACTCAACAATACATGGACTCATCGTCCCACAAAGTCAGCAACTGACTCCACAATCACGAGATATCAATCGTGTCACATGGGGGGATATTAACTAGGGTTTTGGTCTGGAGGTCTACGACACGTGTGTTCACCCACGATGAGAATGTGAGCAAGTCGTGCAATCGATTTGGAAGAGTCGGCAAAGTAGTGGGTGGAAAATTAACCAAGTCTCCGCACGATGAGCAAATGGTTTTAACACGATTTCCCACTTCCCCACTCTCGATTCCAAAGAAACTTGTCACACTTCATGGGATAATGGTGTTTTCAACTCCGGCATTATAAAATGTCTTTGAATCCTGATTGAAAGAACAAGATTCGAACACTCGAACTGTGACGGACCGGAAAATTACGCCTTTGGCGCGTTGCCCCTCAGGCCGTAATCTCCCCGGTGCGCCATGATGAAGCTACGATCCGGGCCTCAAGCTAGGCAAATGCACGTCCAATTGCCCTTGCAAGCATGCTCGTGGAGCATGACGCAGCTAACTTAGCTTCCACACTTTGTTCCAACTTACCCTTGTCCCAAAAGGGTTTAAGGCCATAAGGCCAATGCCAATGCATTTTTCATGCGTCTCGGCTTTACCTTTCGTAGGGAATTCATAAATGAATTTCCTAGCTAGCTGAGCAAGATCACATTGCCGTGTCTTGTCCGGGCATAAGCCTTAGACTTTAGCGTAGGCCCCGCACCAAGCCCTTGCCATTTCCTACGTTAACTCGCTTACCAACTCTTTATAACTTGATAGGAAGTATGAGCATCCACTTACGGGCATGCAACTAAGCCTCATCAAGTCGGCCTGTCATCTCTTGCGTCGAGCTACCAAGCTTAGATGATATGAGGGCCAACGTCTTTGGGCCGGCAATGCTGCAACTCATTGCGGCTGCCTACGTACCCTTCCTACTCTAAAGGGATCAAGCACGAGACCGTAGTTCATCAGCGAAGGGACGAGAAAATTAAACCAAATCGTTTGCAAGGCCGTGGCCTAGCAAAAACGAATGGCTTTAGTCCGTATAGGCCATTCCGCCAAGATGCATAATGATTATGCATCATCGGGTCCGCGCCGTGGCATAGTGATGCCAACGCATCAAATACCCTCTTCGAAAGGCTACGCAACTATAAATGAGCCTTAGGCATCATTTATGCTCTTCCTAAACTAAGCTATGAAGCTTACTTGGTACATAGTCCGCATATGCACCTTCAACCAACTACCCCTCCCTATATATGTCTTAATGGAATTTCTGCAAGTATGAAAAGGGGAGCATATTGACATGCTTCACTATTCATGGCCGTTGCCTTGAATTTCCGAATGACCGGCAATGATTGCTTGAGTTTCGCTTCTGTTGCACAATGATGGGTGCACCACTCGTTCATCTGTTGCACAATGATTATGCGACATTCTCTTTGGCATATCGCACAATGATTATGCAATATTCTCTCGACCACCCTCTGCAGTCGATGCACAATGATTGTGCGATATTGGTTGTTGGCCAATAACTCTCATAATGCGCAATGATTACGTTGTAAGCTCAAGGCCACCTACCCAACTGGCCTAATGTATCATGATGATGCAACATTGTCCCTTGGCCAAATGCCAAACATAATACGCCATTTTTGGCGCGGTATTAACCTTAATCTAATCCACTTTTTCACGCTATTGGAAGCTTTGGATGAAGCTTCATCACAAGCAAATGGCGCATCTTTTAGCATGCGCCATGCTAAAAACACGGGTGTTACATTATCACGCCCTTCAAAGAATTTCGTCCTCGAAATTCAAAACCAAAGCTATTGTGGACAATCTCTTAGAGTTGGATTTCTGAGCAAAGTCCCATACCCGGATGCTCGAAATCACGGGTTTCTTCAAGTTGTCATGAACAACGTTTAGACCTTCGAGCACATGTCCCATACCACACGCCGGGAATCCAAAAGTGCCCACAACAAAACCAAGAATCGCAATTGGCCGGTGCCAAGAGGATATCTCGACAAGGTATCCCTAATGCGCAACCCATACTACACACTCGAAAGTCCCTACGAAGTTCACAAGTTGAAAGGTGTCATCAAAATGACAAAATTTTAGCACGATCTTTGTGTGGATCGGTATCCGATTGCCCACCGTCCACGACGGTCATCCAGCCACTCGTAAGTGGGATGCTAGCCGGGCGACAACGCACACCCTTGGCGGTGCCAACGTGTGGGGATGATCGGTCCATTGTCTACCCACCGTCCCGGGCGGTCTTCCTGGATATCCACTCGTAAGTGGGGTGCCACTTAGGCCGGGCAATCTCACAAAGTACTTGAACAAGCTCAACTCGATTCTCATAGTAACGGCAAAAGATTTACAAACTCTTCCGCGCAAAAGTTGGCCTACTCTCCAACTTTATGTTTCCATCAAGGAAAACACTGCAATGAGTCCACTCCGCACAAGTCCCTAGAGTTTTCTCGGAGCATGCTACGATACCATTCAGACGGACCGGAAAATTACGCCTTTGGCGCGTTGCCCCGCAGGCCGTAATCTCCCGGTGCGCCATGATGAAGCTACGATCCGGGCCTCGAGCTAGGCAAATGCACGTCCAATTGCCCTTGCAATCATGCTCGTGGAGCATGTCGCAGCTAACTTAGCTTCCACACTGTTCCAACTTACCCTTGTCCCGCAAAAGGGTTTAAGGCCATAAGGCCAATGCCAATGCATTTTCATGCGTCTCGTTTACCTTTACGTAGGGAATTCATAAATGAATTTCCTAGCTAGTCTGAGCAACCGTCACATTCCGTGTCTTGTCCAGGCATAAGCCTTAGACTTTAGCGTAGGCCGCACCAAGCCCTTGCCATTTCCTACGTTAACTCGCTTACCAACTCTTTATAACTTGATAGGAAGTATGAGCATCCACTTACGGGCATGCAACTAAGCCTCATCAAGTCTGGCCACAATCATCTCTTGCGTCGAGCTACCAAGCTTAGATGATATGAGGGCCAACGTCTTGGACCCGGCAATCTGCAACTCATTGCGGCTGCCTACGTACCCTTCCCTACTCTAAAGGGATCAAGCACAGACCGTAGTTCATCAGCGAAGGGACAGAAAATTAAACCAAATCGTTTGCAAGGCTGTGGCCTAGCAAAAACGGTAATGGCCTGGTCCGTATAAGCCATTCCGCCAAGATGCATAATGATTATGCATCATCGGGTCCGCGCCGTGGCATAGTGATGCCAACGCATCAAATACCCTCTTCGAAAGGCTACGCAACTATAAATGAGCCTTAGGCATCATTTATGCTCTTCCGGCTAAGCTATGAAGCTTACTTGGTACATAGTCCGCATATGCACCTTCAACCAACTACCCTCCCTATATATGTCTTAATGGAATTTCTACAAGTATGAAAAGGGAGCATATTGACATGCTTCACTATTCATGGCCGTTATATGAATTTCGAATGACCGGCAATGATTGCCGAGTTTCCGTTCTTGTTGCACAATGATGGTGCACCACTCGTTCGATCTGCTCAGCACAATGATTATGCGACATTCTCTTTGGCATATCGCACAATGATTATGCAATATTCTCTCGACCGACCCTCTCAGTTACGATGCACAATGATTGTGCGATATTGTTTGTTGGCCAATAACTCTCGTAATGCGCAATGATTACGCTGTAAGCTCAAGGCCACCTACCCAACTGGCCTAATGCATCATGATGATGCAACATTGTCCCTTGGCCAAATGCCAAACATAATACGCCATTTTTGGCGCGGTATTGGCCTTAATCTAATCCACCTTTTCACGCTGCGGAAGCTTTGGATGAAGCTTCATCACAAGCAAATGGCGCATCTTTTAGCATGCGCCATGCTAAAAACACGGGTGTTACACGAACATTCGCCAAAAACGAGCAATTTCTCATCAAAGTTCATACGGACAATATTTCGTCTACACGAACTCGTAGAAATCACTCAATTGAGCAAAATTCAATCATTCGGAGCGTTCTTACGCCCGAATTCACAACACACCTACAATCTCGGATCACCATTGATCTCACGAATTTCTTAGCTTCCCTCTTACGAGATCAACCCATCCTCTCTTGTGACCGAATTGACTGGAATGGCCATTGTTCTTGGTTTAGGCCGGAGTCTTACAAATTGATCTATCGAACTTAAATCACTCCCTTCTTCCAGTGCATCTGTGTGAGGTTCAACATTTCGCTCGGTTCAAGGAGTCTCCACACGGTCGACTCTTCAATTCCGTAAAAACCAGCAAATCGTTTATCCCCATCTACATATCGGCGACCAAAGTGGGAGATTAATCTCTCGGTTACAATCTCACAGTTTCACAAGATGGATGGTCTTAGGTCTGGGTTAGTTACAAGTTCCAACATAAATGGCGCTAGCACTAGCAACAACAACAACGACAACGAGGATATCCGGAAACCATTCCTGCATCTAACACTTGGCGGTGGTTATGGCACTCCTCCTTACACTAACATGGAAGGTCATCCTCTGTTCGGCCGACACCCTGAGGAAGGCAGAGGAAACCCACCACCCACCATTGCTGATCTCATTAAAGTGCAATAGACTCTTGCAAAAAATCAGACCGATATGGCTACGGCACAGAAGGAGCTATTTAATCAACTGAAGGCTCTCACTGATACAATGTCGGAGAAAACTCAAGGAAAGGGGAAAGAGAAGGAGAAATCCTCAGATGCTGATCCTGAGGTAATTCCAATTCATACAGTGGACGACAACGAAGTCCGCAAAGCTGCAGACGGTTCATCAGCAAAAGAATCATCAAATTTCATTACTCGGGAAGATTTGGAGCGCCTTCTGGAGAACCGTGGAAAGGACAAGACATCACATGTCCATCGTCACCAGCCTCCTTATCCTACCGCTACGCAAAGGATCCCTCTTCCGAAAGGTTGTACCTCTCCAACTTTCACTCTGTATGATGGAACTGGCAATGCTCGAGAACACGTTTCTCGTTTCTTGGAAGCCTTGGGAGAACATGAACACAACCACGTTGTTCGTCTCAAGGAATTTTCAAAATCTTTGAAAGGCAGGGCATACACATAGTACAACAACACCGCACCAGGGACTATTAACAATTGGGGAGAAATGATTAACGCCTTCTACAGAAAGTACTTCTTCGTGTCGATCAAGTCACTCTCTCGATCTTGAAAGAATGTTTAGAGGGTCGGTGAAAACCCCAATAACTACGTGAAGATATTCGCAGTCCGAGGCCTTGTATTGTCATGACCCAAATGTCATGGAGCAACAGCTGGTAGGTTTGTGCATCAATGGCATGCTCCCGGTCTACAAGGCTCTACTGGAAAATCTTCGATTCCAGACTTTCTCAGAGCTCCATGAAGCCGCGAAGAGATCGGCAACCACTGCACCTGCTCTATTAGAAAGAGCAGAATCTACAAAGACTGAAGAATTGCGAGATACTCGAGGAAGCAGACGTCTGATCAAAAAGCAATACAACCTACAACCCTCCACAAACACTATTGAAGAAGGGAGCAAGCGCAAGGCTGAATCCCCGAACAAGCATACCTCAGCTCCTCAAAAGATGCAAAAGAAGGACAAACTAGAGGCACGGGCTCTGGCCAACATACGAGACTCTGATCAAGATGCACTGACTTTCCTCTCCCCATTGGAGAAGTGCTAAAACTACTAGATACCCCGGATCCAAGATGGTGCAATCAAATTTCCATATGTCGAAGAGACCCAACGAGGAAGACATGGAAAACCCTCGTTATTACCGCTTCCACAGGTTCATCAATCACCCAGTAGTAGCCGCAAAGTTTTGAAACACATATTCGGAGAAAAGGTTGAGTCGGAGAACTTAATCTCGGGGCCGAAGGAGTGCACGAGATCCCCTCCCCGTCGGGACTTTCTCCATCTCTCACCTAAACACCGGTCAAAGAAGCAGTTCAGTCATTGATAGAGCATGTCTGCGAATTACTCTATCTGTCGAAAGCGCAAAGGGGAGATATGTTCACAGCTTTGAACCACATAGTATCTGGGAAACGCCTATTAATTCCAGAAGTGCCTCCTGAACCTTTCGCCACCGACAAAGAAATGTATGACTGGGGACTGCTCACCACAGTGCATATTAAAGGAAATGAATTCAGGAGGGCATTTGTCGATGTCAGTACAGCCGTCAACATCATTCCTTTGAAAACTCTCAGAGCCGCTGGCATTACTCGACAAGAAGCTACTCATGCTCTCATGGCAATCGGGGATCACGAAGGAACTTCCCGAGAGATGCATATGGCTACATCAATCTCAAAGTTACGAGAAAACTCGATGCACCAGACTAAGTTTTACATAATTCGAGAAGACACGGGATATGACATGATTCTTGGACGAACTTGGATTCACGTTGGAAAGAAGACTCCAACACCTTCAACATGTCTTCTTGTTGAAAGCTCGACTTAGAAGAAATGAAGGATACTCCGTCATTTGAGCACTTGGAAGAAGTTAAAGCTTTGACGGAACTCATACAGAAGCCTGGAGAAAGTGCACATTCTTTCATCAAGAGGTTCCGTACTTAGGAAAGTGGCACCTGTTAATGGCATAATGGCATAGCCGCTGCGTAGTGGCATGCGCCTTCGGCATGGTGGCATAGCCGCGTCTGTGGCATTGTGGCATGGCCACGCCTGTGGCTTAGCGGCGTGGCCAAGGCTAGGATTTGGCACCCTGGCCAAAGTTAGGGTTTGGCGACTTGGCCAAGGTTAGGATTTGGCGCCGTGGCCAAAGTTAAGGCTTGACGGCGTGGCCAAGGCCAGGATTTGGCGTCGTGGACAAAGTTAGGGCTTGGCGGCGTGTCCAAGGCTAGGATTTGGCGTCGTGGCCAAAGTTAGGGCTTGGCGGCGTGGCCAAGGCTAGGATTTGGCGCCGTGGCTGAGTTAGGTCTTGCGGCGTGGCCAAGGCCGAGTTTGGCGCCGTGGCCAAAGTTTGGGCTTGGCGGCGTGGCCAAGGCTAGGATTTGGCGTCGTGGCCAAACTTAGGGCTTGGAGGCGTGGCCAAGGCTAGGATTTTGCGACGTGGCCAAAGTTAGGGCTTGGCGGCGTGGCCAAGGCTAGGATTTGGTGCCGTGGCCAAAGTTAGGGCTTGGCGGCGTGGCCAAGGCCAGGATTTAGCGTCGTGGCCAAAGTTAGGGCTTGGCGGCGTGTCCAAGGCTAGGATTTGGCGCCGTAATAAAGTTAGGGCTTGGTGGCATGGCCAAGGCTAAAGTGGCTCGTGCCATGTTGTGGAGTATGACCAAAAATTAGGGTTTCGGCTAAAAAGTCTTTGTTTCGATCACGAAATCCTAATTGGAGTCTGTTATGGCATTGACCACAAATAGGTTGTGGATTAGCACGTAGTGGCATCATTTGTGGCACATTGGCATGTTACTGCGGCAAAGTGGGATGTTGGCATGTTACTGTGGCAGAGTGGCATGTTGGTATGCCGATTAATATGTTATTGCGGCAGGGCGCGTTTGGCTTGCCGGTTAGTATGGTGGCGCGGCAGGGTGCGTTCTGCCTTTAATGTATGGTGGCGAGTTTAGAGTGAATTGATTGGTCAAGCAAAGGGGTCGGCCAAACATAAGGCGCGCCCACACCTCTAGTGCTCGTGGGGCATTTTAAAGTGACCTGATTGGTCGGTAGGAAGGAGAGGGGCTGGCCAAGCATGGGCGTGGCTACACTTCTGGTGTGAGTGTGGCGGCTTTAGAGCAACGTGATTTGTCGAGGGAGATGGGGACAGTTTAGGATGGGGCGTGGCCAATGGCGCTAGTTGGCCTAAGGTATGGCCACACCTCCCTTTGCTGCTGCTCCTATCTTGTGGCTCCTTGTTTTCTGATTCCGGGCAAGATTTTTCACCTGCTAATCCATGGCGGATTAATTACCTAGTTTGTCTAGGCTTAAATTCGACAAGCAAGTTATGATATGCTGCGCAAGGCGAAAAACCCTAATTTTTGCAAATTAGTCAGGGTAATTGTTTGAATTCTATGTGTTGACACAGAGTTCTTAAAGTTCATTGCCAGAGAGCAGCATGCTTTCTGATTGAATACCTTATGCAAAGACCTTATCCTTGATATTTGGAAATTCGTGCTACTCTGCTGCGAGTAATACAAATTGTCATGTCATACCAACATTAAGGGTTCAGCCGGGGAACATAGAACATAAAGCATTCAAAAAACTTTATATTAATTGAATACAGGCGAGGTGCCAAAATTTACAGAATATCTGGGATTGTTGCTACATACGCCAGTATGGGTAAATTTCATGAAAAAATATTGAGTTGCTCAATAAATGTACCAGTGAAGAGGTTGACACTCACGGCTCCGTTTCCTTACAGAGTGACGTCACATCAGATGTAAGGTTTTACAATTTTAACCCTAAGCTAAACAACACCATCAACATTAAGTCCCCTGTTTAGCTCGGAATAGTGGCATTGTTGCGGGGTAAGCATGGGATGGTGACGGACAAGAGTAAAATCGAAAGGGCAAGACATGAAAAGATTGCCAGGAAAATTCGACTAACCTTTGGCAGGAGGCATGAGTAGTCTATGAACCTTGTGCTGGCGGCTTAGCGTATTTCCGTCTTGGCTACAGGGTGTTGGCGTTGGCGCTACCACTTTGGTCACGGAGTGCTAACGCCGGTGATGCAGGTTCGGCTGCGGAATGCTAATGTTGGCGTTGCAACCCTAGCTACAGAATGATGATGATGACTGGCTTGACCACGGAACGAGCGGAGATGGCGCTGGAATTTTGGCTACTGATCAGCAGAGATGGCGCTTGGCTTCAGTCCGTAGAGTGGTGGAAATGGCTTCAGTCCATGGAATGGTAGAAACGGCTTCAGTCCGTGGAATGGTGGAAACGGCTTCAGTCCATGGAATGGTGGAAACGACTTCGTTTTCTTGACCACGGGACGGGTAGAGTTGGCGTTGAAACTTTGGATCGACCATGGAGATGGAGGATGGAGATGGTGTTGATGGATCCTGGTTCGTGGAACGGTGGAAATGGCACTTGGCTTCAGCCCGTGGGATGGTGAAAATGGCACTTGGCTTCAATCTGTGGAACGGTGGATGATGCTACTACTTCGGCCACGGAGCGATGATGATGATGCTATAACTTCGACCACGGAGCGCTGATGGTGCTGCAACTTCGACCACGAACTATTGATGTTGGCGCTCGGAGCGTTGGCGTTGGCTTGACCACGGAGTTCTGGTGGCATGGAGCGTTGGCGCTGTCCTGACCACGGAGCGTTGCACATTGAGCGGCTGGTGTTCCTCGTGCTGGCGCGCTGTTGGTTCGGCCATGGAGTGGAGATATTGGCACACGGCTTGTTCGGATATGGATCATAAGTGTGATACGCCCAGTCATCTATTCCCGTTCATGGAGCGAGGAATCCTGCTTCTGTTCAAACTCTAGAAACTCCGTTCGTATGAAAAGGGGTATCGAACCTCTTCTGTTTTTGTTGCTCGTCCGACTCCGTGCTTTTGTCTGCAGCGTCCGGCTCCTCTTCATCATTTTTTAGCGGTGGTAGAGCGAGCATTAACAGCAACAAAGTAATCTCCGACAGTTGTAATCGGCAGCAAGGCGAGCCAGGAGAACTCAAGGTAGGTGCTCTTTTCCATTTTGCGCATGTAGCCACTTAACAGTACCATCGATCTTCTCCAGAATGTGTAATAAGGTTCTGACTCCAGAAGAATGAGTATCTGACCTCTCCAGTAGATTTCAAAATTTACCAAACTCCATTGCACTCTTGGGATGGATGGATGAAATATATGCTCGGCAATGATCATGTCAGGGCTAATCTTGGAGATTGTGGTTGCGTTGTTGGTCCATCCTTGACTTTAGGTTATCTGGTGCTTGGACTTTCTGATTGCGACGATGATATGTTGTGGATGCTTGCATGGTCGAAATCTTCTGGAGCTATTGGGTGAAGTAGGCAGCCGAGAGCGTTCGGTGCCGATGTCTTTGCTATCAAGTATTCAAGGTCTTCGTTCCAAGCGACATCCTTTGAACCATCTTCTAAATCTTGAATTGTTGTATGGAATGAGATGCGGTGGCAGTCCCGATTATACTTACATTATACCCAATGGCGTGGCCGGATATGTGAATGTATCTCTCGTGGCGTGCTTTTGGAGTCTTTGATGCACGTGTACGGCTTCATGTTGAGGAATTCTGCGGCTCGTAAAACTTCGAAGATGATGATGTTGAAATCGAAATAACCTAGTTGAGGGGAGTGAAAAGCATCCCATGTTGGTAGTCCCCATGTGTAATTATCCTGAGCCTATTTTATCGTGAAAGATGTGTTTCTACTGCATTCAGTGGTAAGGTGGTGAATGCGTTCAAACCTCTAAACCAGAAGGAGGCTTCAGTCCCCAACTGTAGACTACTTTAATTGCATCGCCTTGAATCCACGCTTATGGGATTTGATACAAGCTTATTGTACTCTTCTGGATGTGATGCTGGGATTCTTGGAATCATCTCATGGATGAAAAAATTCTGGATAACGAAGAGGTAGCAGTGAGAGAGTTTAATCGTGGCTCCCTCTATCTCTTCAAGAAAAATGTTTCAGCCGCGTCTCTGGAGTTATCTCATGAATGCTTGATTGTTGTCGGGGATGGACCGCGATGAGAAGTCCCAAGTCGCACTTCTCTTTGGTTACTGAAGTTGTTTCCTCTGAGTAGGCTTGGGATCCGTCGTAGGCCTCGTAAAGTGTTGCACATGCCTTCTGGGCAGAGAGGTGCTGATATCCTTACACTACACCTTTGAAGAGTAGATGACCTTGTCGTGGCTATGACTTTTAGGTTGACCATGTCTCCTTTGTAGTGGTTGTTGCTATGGTAAAGCTCTGGCTGGTATCAACAAAATGAACAACAACAGTTCTTGGCAGCAGATGTGATCAGAAGAGGCTATATTGTCATGGGAACCAAAATAGGTTGGCTTGAGTTGCATGGGCATCCATGGAAGAAAAGGTATTGACTGGATGTGTAAGCGAGTAAAATTGTCCACGACCACGAGCTTTGGCGGGATGAGACAAAAGGTGGCCATAACTATGAACCTTGGGTGGTTGCGATCACGATCCTTGACGGGGAGGAGTGTGGTGGCTACGGGCACGAACCTTGGAAGGAATGAGTGTGGCGGATATTACACTAGTAGGAAGAGGTGGCGGCTACGGCACGATCCTGGCGAGGAAGGAGTGGCGTTGAAGCGACTTAGGCTCCTGAAGAGGACACTGAAGTGGCTCCTGAAGCGAACGTTGAAGCGGTTGCTGGAGTGAATGTTGAAACAACTTCTGGAGGGAACGTTGAAGCGGCTCAAATAGTGTTGGTCGGCAAGTCGTGTTTTCTCCTCGTGGGAAAGAATATGTTTCTTCTGTTTGATTTTCCCTTGCAACTCTCAGAGTCTTGACGGTTACAATGTTGAAGTCGGAGGCCGCGTCAATTAGCGTGCTGTCAAACTCGACATCCTTCGAGTGAGCAGTGAATAGAAGTCCCCAGTTCCATCTATCAACCGTGCAGGAGAGGTTGGGGTTTGGGAACGGCTTCCCAGGCTGGAAACAACTGCTTTCGATTTTGTAGTTGCAGGAAATCCTACACTACATCCCTCACAATAATCCACACAACTAAGACATTTTAAGATGAATAACAATGATTTTATTGATTAATTCTTTGAATGTTTTCAAGATAAGATAAGAAAGAGCTAAAGAAATTACAATCACCACACACTTTCTCTCTCCTAATGACTTGTCTAACACTCCGAAAAAAATCTCTCCCACAACAGGTTTATTCAACTCTTTATATAGGGTAGTACACAATGGATGACAACTAAGCTGTCCTTTATTTTCGGGAATGACTTGCGAAATATCGCAAGTGTACAAGTATTCATTCTCGCAGCTCTCCTAAATTTCGCTAGGTCTTCACACCTTTCTCATGTTTTGGCTGTCGTCATTCATTGCGTCATTTATATTACTCTTTTGCGACACCCTCGCAATGTTATTGTTTATTGATCCCGCGAAGTATTGATGTCGCGATATTCTGATCCTACATCTTGCCTCTTCTCATGTCTTCTCTGCGAAGGGGAGAATGTCATGAGAACTAGTATTTTTGAAATGCCGCAACTGCTCATCTTTATCCGTTACAATCCCGTACTTTTATATGGAATTTATTATACATGTTTTTTCTTCCACTCTTTTCTTGACACGTCTCTTTCAACCGTTTTTTCTTGACCACTCACGTCCCCTCTCGCATTAAATGCATTTGTCTTCTGATCGCGGTCGTAAGCGTCAAAAATAAATTATACTTTCTTACTACTCAAAATATAAATATAGCAAGGGCAAGAAAGGATCGATCCCACAGAGAGGTCTAGGTTGTCAAATTGTTATGGTTCCCTATAAATAACACCGGTAGTTCTGTGATTATAATAAACTAATAAAAACAAATAAAGAAATAAGCAAACAAATCAAATCAAGGATAAGAAGATATTGGTCATGGATTTCGTCTTTAATCACAAACATGTTTTCAACACAATAACTAGAATTGATTTTTAATCTCAACTTTTATCAAAGACCCTAGAATACCTTGATCGCAAGAATATCCCGCTAATCTCCTTATGTCATCAACAAACACATTAAAAGATGCGAATATGAATTCTACCTAAAGGAACAACCTAACGTGTAAAAGCACTAATCAAGTTTAATTCCCTAGATGCATTAAGTTCCATGAAATCAGGCCAATCAAAGCAATTGAACGTGGAAAGCGCACTAATTCAATTTAACAAAGGTTACGATTCACATATGATCATAAGAATATATCACTACAAACTATAATCATATTATGCTACTTGTATCCAAGGAATATCACTTTTGCGTATAATAAACCCTAAACTAGCAATAGATGTGATTAGAAGTTCTACCAATTTGCAACTTGACAAAACAATCAATCAATCATAAAACAATATTTCCAGAGAATTGCAAACGATAATTATGAGACAAAACTAATATATTGAATCAAAGAATCATGCTTTGTGAAATCCAACTATTCCATAACCAATAGATAATTAGGTACTCATATTCAAGGAGTTCATAACAAGAAGAAAGAGAAAAGACTTCATGGTGTAAAACCCTAGAACAAAGTAGAGAAAAGATAATAAAACATGGTGTTTTGAGAAAAGTCTTCTCTTTTATAGCTTCACTCCTTCCAAAATTAGGTTTTGTCTTCAAAGTCCATTAGTTAGAAGTCCACCGGCCCACCATGGAGAGAAACCCGTGCGGAAAATATGTCCCAAAAACGCTCGCCGGGAAAACTAGGATCGTGGCGAATTTGGCGGGAAAAGTCGCCGGAAAACTAGCTCGGGTGACCGGCAAGTCAAACCGGCCACCGGTCAACGGTCGAGCAGTAGGGTCAACACCGAGTCGAACGGGTCAAGTCGGGTGGAGTCGGCTAAGTCGGATTCGAGTCGGATCAGCTAACTCATCGAGTGGCCGAAAGTTGCCAAGCCAAATTCTTGCACGAGCCAAAATCTTTGTGATGCACAATGATTGTGCTTCGGCCATGATGGCCCCGTGTACAACTCATTTCAATCCCCGTGATTCATTTCGGTCCAATGGCACTAACACCTCGCTATGCCATTTCTTCCCTTCTTCTCGGCCTTGAGACTCAATACCAATTAGGCATCTTTCTTTCGGCTCTGGCAAGCACAACCAACACAGGCCTCATCATTGCCTCAAATCTTAAGTCCACGGATCGGTCTTACAACCCACTTCTTTTACAACAATTCCATCTATTTCCAGCTCCATCAGAACCCATTTACTCACTCAGCCACTAACCATTCAATCTTCACTACTCTCTACTCAGTTGGTGTCGAAAACACCCCCTAGCCAGACAGTGCCAAACATCCTACAGTTTCACTCCAAGTGCAGCTCCAGTCCTCCTCAAACCACAGCACCACCATTTGCACCAGCTCAACTCAGTAACTCCATTGCGATTTCAGGCTCGACTCTTGAGCAACAGCACCAAGAGCAATAACCAGCTGCCACCTCCTGCTATTCAGCTTATTGCCTCAGCTGCAATTTCATTCCTCTCCCCCATCTATACCAGTTGCACCCATTCTGCACTTGCTTCAATCACTTACCATGGGGCAAACATCATCTTGTTTCCTTTCAATTCAAGCCTTCACAAGCGTTCACTCCAGCACCAAAAACCAACACAACAACATCTATGAATCTCCATCCATGCTCAGCAGACCTACTCCATTGCATTCCCACGAGCAATATCATTGCTACACAGCAATTCCAAGCTTCCCCGCATTCGGACTCAAGCTTTTATCTCCAAGCCACTTCTTCACCGGCTTCTATATCGGCAAAGAGCCACCATGGCTTCAAACCCATGGCACCAATTCCTCGCAGCTGCTTCTCAATTTTCTTGACCTAAATTACCAGCAGCAAAGGTAATTTCCAATAGCTTCACTGCCTCATCTCGAACAAAGACAACCACCTCTTCCTTGTTCGGCTCAAGCTCCATTCATTCATTAGCTCATAACAAGAATGACTTCTTTCACGACTTGTACAACACCATTAACTCAAAACCCATCTTCAATTTCGGATCAAACTCCATCCGAATACCCCGATTTCTAAGAATCCCGTAAATCAACAGTAAAACCCATCAGTCTGCACCAATTCCTTTGTTCTTCACCCCAAATTTCAATCTCAAAATCAAATCCAGATCCCACAATCACCAATTCAATCCACGGCATACAAGTTGAGACCCCAAGTTCTTCATTATTTCTCGATCCCAGAAGTAGCAGCATCTTCTTCTCACTCGATTTCTGCCTCTCGATCTCGTCAATCATCATCGCTGCCTCTCTCTGGGAACTCAATTCATGGCTGCCTTCCGATTCATCCAATCGACACAGTCTCTCTGTTAGAAACCTCAACTTCTCTCGATTCCCCATATCCTCTGACTTCAATTCCTCTCTTTTTTTCTCTCTAATGGAGCGCCATGACTCCTCCAGACAATGAAGATAGGATAAAGAGAAAATGATTTCTCTGATTCTCAGGTCATGTGTAAGAAATGAAGGGGATATAACCACCCAAATAAAGTGGATAAGGGGTACCCAAAAATGATATAAGCACCCACTCATTATTAAGGGCCACCAAGGTTCTTTGCCCATGCTTCTCTAGACTAAGCCGTGGTGGTCGTCTCCCTATCGCAGCTAGGCTCGGCTCGGCTCCCAATAATGTTTGCCCCCTTTCCGCGTGCCTTAGTCTCGGTTCCAAGTTCTACTCATTTGGTGAATTGATCTTTTTGCCCTTAACGCTCCATTGCACCTGATAAACTCAAAACACACATAAGAGATGTAATTCCCAAAGAAAATAGCAAAGAAAGCATAAATACTAGATATAAAATTAGGTGCTTTACAACACCTATCATCTTCTCGAGAATTCTTCTCTCTATAAATAGTTTTCTCACCCTCTTCTTCTTCTTTTTTACTTTTTCTCTCGCAACTTTTCTTCAACTTTCTTCTTCCCGCAATTTGCGTTTCGCACTGCCATCAGAAATCTTCCTTTTCTTCTTTCTCTTGATCTTTGATTCTCTAATCATTCCCATACTCTAAAAATGGCTCCATCTCAGGTCGTAAATATGAAACCCTTTTCGATGAAACTCAAAAGAAATTACAAGAGAAAGGTTTCACCTTGTCTACTATTCCCAATCAAGAATATTCATCTATTCTTTCCGCAAAATTGTTTGCGATCATCGGTGTGATGGTCGAAAATCATAATCTCGCTAGGTCAAATCCTCGCGGTCTTCCCATTCCCTATACGATCCCGAACTGCCCTTGTTCTATGAAATCCTTGCTCATGAGAAATTCTCGCGAGATATTTATCAATTAAGTGGTGATTGCATCCGCTAATGCTTGAATTTGCCAATCGCGCGCTGGTAGGGATCTCTATATCCCTGATAACGTTAAAGATCCTAACTTTCCAAGTTTAGAGATAGTCGCTTGCAAAATACACTTTTTGTAGAAAACTTCTTTGAAAATTATGAAGTAATAAACATGAAAAATGATAAGTGATAGGTGTAGAATACACCGTATTTACTATCTAGTAGTTTATGCTTTCTTTGCTATTTTTCTTGTAAATTATGTATTTTACGCTTGTTTTGAGTTTTATAGCTACTTTGGAGTCGCACGGAGGAAAGAAGAAGAAATCACCCAATTTGAGCCAAAGGGTAAAATTGTCATTTCACCAAGGAGGGAATACTATGTGGAGCCCAGCCAAGGTTAAGGGAGGTCAAAGAGGTGTCCCTTATCCAAAAGAAGGGAGTGAGAATAGCACATTTTAGGTGTACTTATGGTGGGTGTCCGAATCCACCCACCCCCTAAATCCAAACCCGACCCGGATCCACACCCTAAGTCCAAATCCAATTTATAACTTAAACCTAAATTCGAGAGAAGTTATTCTCCCAAATCATTTCGTCCCTGAAAGAAAAGAAAAAAAAAAAAAAAAAAAAAAGAGAAAGAAGAAAAAGAAGGGCAGTGAGGTAGATGATGATGACGCTCTGGCGAGAGATGGTGGATGTTGGGTTCGATTCATCGAGAAGGAAGAGGAAGATGCAACGGTTGCTACCGAGTTCTTCTTTGTGGTGCTAAGAGAATGGAATCGAAGGTTTGAGTTGAAATGAAGATTCAGGGAGATGGGGATCGAATCAGAGAAACTAATGGTTTGTTATGGGTTCGATATGGAGGTGATATTGATGGCTGTTGTTGTGATGGATTGTAGAGATCGAAACCCAGTGAAGAAATCAGACAGAGAAGTAAATCGATGCTGTTTGCAACCGATTCAGGGAAATGGAGGTGAAGAAGGGCGCTGATGGGATATGGAGCAATCGGTATTAGTGGTCTCTGGTGAAGAGTGAAAGAATCAGGGAATGAATTATCAGAGAATGATCGAATCGGTAATGTTGTTTCGATAGTGCTGAGTTGAAGAAAATGGAGTAAGCTCTGAGATGATGCAATCATAGAACTACAGAAAGTGTGAATGAAGAATTGAATAGATGTATGTGTTAGGTTTGTTCTGAGGGCGGAAGAGGCTGAAATTGGCGGAAATCGATAAACATGTAAAACTCGGCCAAATCGTCCCTCGGCGAGTTGACTCGGGCCGATCCTGGACGATCCCGATGACCCGATCCCAACCGAGTTCAATGGCCCGATTAGGTGGTTTGAATTGATCAAGTCGGTAGGAGGAAGCGGTGACTCGATCTTGCGACTTCATTGAGTGAGCCCGAGTTAGGCCGAGTCGACTAACTCGAGTCGACTCACTCCTTCTCCTTGACCCGTTGACTAACGTTGACTAACTGATTGACCAGTTTGACCGTTAGTCCTAGCAGTAATCGATTTAATATTCGTCGAATATTCTCCGACACGAACTTTTCAGTGGCCGTGGCGACTTATTCGGCCAAATTCCGGCCACAATCCCGATTCCGTGACCAAAATTCGCAATTTTCTATGGACTTCTCTTATGGGTGTGAAGACTTGGGCTTGGAATTGGATGGAGAATTGGACTCAAATTTGGAAAGAGAAGGTGGAAGAGAAAGACTTGAATTTGGAAATTGAATTGCAAAAGGAAAAGGATTCTAATCCTTAGAAGATTTGGAGAATTTTGAAGCCTATAAATAGAGAAGTTTTCTACAACTTCTACACACCTCTCTACACACACATCACTTGTGTTTTTGCTTGCTTTTCTAAGATTTTTTTCTTTTTAATTACTTGTGTGAATTTGAAAATTCTTCTTTTAATTATTATTATTTGTGTGAATTTCAAAAACATGAGTAGCTAATTTTTCTATTGATTGAGGATGAATTCCTAGTTCTTAACATGATTTGAGTTTTGTTTTCAATTCTATCTTGAGATTTTTCACATGATTATCGATTGTTTTTACTAATAGGATTGATCTTAAAGACATTCATGATTGATTGATAGATTGTTTGGAGTGCACGCTAAATTAATTTGTTAATTGATCTATATCTAGTATAAGTTAGGGAATACGTAATCGTTCTCGACACTTTACACAAGTAGAAAACACGAGACCTTGCGGAGGGATTCCGTGGAGCAATTGTGTGTAGAAACAACGCTAGAAAGTGAACCAAGCGAACCGAGTTTAACTACTAGTACTAAACCTAAATTCATAAATCTTAATGCATTCGGGAATTACATCTTGTAAGCGAACCTCGGGGTGGTTCTTTTGAATAGAATCTGATAACTAAGCGGACTGTTACTCGGTGAAATTAGGGATTTTGGGGCTAGCTAAGCGTACTGCTATCCTACTAGTTGGTGATAATCTGTGACTAATAACAAGTAGAAAAGAACATAACTTTAATCATTGTTTAAATAACGAAGAAGGATTCCTTGATCTTGTCTCTCTTATTGCTTTCATCTTTCAACTTTCGATTTTAATTGCTTTGTTTATTTTTATTTTGCTTTTACACCCCTTTAAGTGACAACTTTTACAACTAAGATCTCTTGCTCCTCGTGGGAACGAACTTGACTTCCATTATATTATTTTTAATTGAGTGGAAATATTGAATTAATTTGATTGCACCTACGACACGCATCAAATTTTTGGCGCCGCATTCTTAGGGGCAAACGGGCGATTTTTAGTTGTTTTTATTTTTGCTTTATTTTTGCTTTGTTAGATTCTTTACCATATCTAACTTAGTTTGTGAGAATCTTGTTTCGGGTGTAATACCTTTGGTGAATGCTAAAAGGGTAGACCAGTCCAATACGTCTTCGATCCGGCACTCAACTAAAGGATTTCATTCGTATGATTAACACTCCACTTTCTCCTTCTTCATCAAGTGATTCGGACAAAGAGGAAGACACAATGGCTGATCGTACACTAAAGGACCTAGCTTCTCACAAGCTTGATACGCAACAATGGTGTATCCAAACTAACTCAACCTTCGAAATCAAGCCGGGGTTGATTAGAGAGTTACCAAAGTTCCATGGCATGGTGAATGAGGACCCAAATAAACATCTTATGGACTTCTATGCCATAGTTATGGCTATGCTTCCACCGGAGACTAATGCGGATGGAGCATTGTTGAAAGCTTTCCGTTTTCTTTGGCGGGCAATGCTAAGGAATGGTTATATTATTTGCCTTCCTAAGTATCACAACATGGAATGGGATGAAGAAACTTTTCCTCGAGAGATATTTTCCCGCATCTAAAGCTACTCAAATTCGCAAGGAGATTTGTGGATTGAAACAACAAGTGGGAGAATCATTGTATGAATGTTGGGAGCGATACAAGAGGTTGGTGGCAAGCTGTCCACACCATCAATTTAGTGACGTTATGATACTCCAATACTTCTATGAAGCTCTCCACTCAAGTGATAGGTCTCTTCTTGACGCCACGGGTGGTGGTGCACTAATGAACAAGACTTTGACCTAAGCTAGAGTTGATTGAAAGTATGGCGGCAAACTCATGACAATTCTACACAAGGGATGAACCAATGGTTAGGCGAGTGCATGAAGTTAGTGATTCTTCATCACATCTTGATCAAAGGATGAGTAACATGGAGACAATGATTCAAAGGATGGCGCGGTAATTATTCGGATGGTGAGACCGAACAAGTGAATGCTTTATATCCAAATCAAAGGCCAAGGTACGATCCATACTCCAATACCTATAATCCCGGGTGGAGGGATCATCCTAATTTTAGTTATGCAAACAAGCAAGCGGCGGTTTCTAATCCATATGAGCAACAAGGTGGTTTTCAACAATCACGTTTCCAACCTCAACAACAATTTCAACCACAACAAGTCAAGGAGCGTGATTCTTTGAATGATGACAAGCTCAATGCGTTAATGCAAGGTATGCAAGGTCTTACTTCTATGTTCCAACAAAGCCAACAAAACCAACAAAAGACCGATTCGGCCATCAAGGACTTACAAACTCAAATGGGACAATTGGCGACCGATGTGAATTTATTGAAATCTCAAGCATCCACAAAACTTCCTTCACAACCATTTGTGAATCCAAGAGAGAATGTTAATGCGGTTACTTTAAGAAGTGGAAGACAAGTGGAGGGTCCAAGTCATCATGAAGAAGTTATTGAAGAGGTAGTCAAAGATAAGGAGGAAACCGCACCAAAGGAGAACTCCACACCAAACGACCAATCCAAGGAACCGGTTTCTACTTTCACTACTCCACCTCCTTTTCCTAGTCGTTTTTCTAAATCCAAGAAAGAAGCTCAAGACAAGGCACTTATGGATATCTTCAAGAAGATTGAAATCAACATCCCATTCATTGAGGCCATTAAGACAATTCCAAGGTATGCCAAGTTCATGAAGGAATTATGCATCAAGAAGGATAGGTTGCTTGATAATGAAATTACTAAAGTTGGCGAGTGCGTCGGCTATGCTATTGAAGAAGATGCCTACAAAGTGCACGGATCCCGGTGGTTTCACGGTGTACCAATTACTATTGGTAAACAAAGGTTTGAACATGCTTTACTTGATTTGGGAGCTTCCATTAGTGTGATGTCGGCCGGAAATATATGACTCCTTGAATCTTGGACCTTTGAAAGAGACAAGAGTTATTATCCAATTGGCAAACAAGTCTAACATATATCCTAAGGGGCTTGTAGAAGGCGTGCTAGTGCAAGTAAATGAGCTTATTTTTCCGGTGGACTTCTTAGTGGTGGATATGGACAACAATGAGAACCGATCATCTACATCTTTACTTCTTGGGAGGCCATTCATGAAGACCGCAAAGACGAAGATTGATGTTGATAAGGGTACACTCACTATGGAATTCGACAAGGAGATAATACACTTTAACATATTTGAAGCCATGCGCTACCCAAGTGATGTGCATTCCGTTTACTCCATTGATGTGGTTGATTCATTAGCGCAACAAATGGTGGAATTGAACCAAGAAGATGAACTTGGTGTGGTGTTGCAAAAGAGCATTGAATTGGACGTCCATGGCTTGTCTAATTTGGATGTTGAGATCTCCAAGGAATTGGTGGAGATGTGTGGTGCTTTGGCGACATTGCAAGAAGCTAAAAAGGGTGATGTTTCATATATTTCTTTACCCGTGAATGATGAAATACTTGTACCATCTATTGTGAAGGCGCCCAAGCTAGAATTGAAGCCACTTCCGGACCATTTGAAGTATGCTTTCTTGGGAGATGGAGATGAGCTTCCGGTGATTATTTCTAAGAACCTCACACCGGTACAAGAAGACCGTTTGCTTAGAGTCTTGAAAGAGCACAAAATGGCTATTGGGTGGACAATTGCGGACATCAAAGGCATTAGTCCATCCATGTGCATGCATAGGATTCTAATGGAAGAAACGTGAAGCCGGTCGTGATGCTCAACGTAGGCTAAATCCTCCCATGATGGAGGTTGTGAAAAAGAGATACTCAAATTGCTAAGTGTGGGGGTAATCTACCCAATTTCCGATAGCAAGTGGGTAAGTCCTAGTACAAGTGGTGCCAAAGAAATCCGGAGTCACGGTTGTTCGAAATCAAGACGATGAACTTGTTCCTACAAGAGTTCAAACCGGTTGGAGAGTGTGCATTGACTATAGAAAGCTTAATTCCAACCCGCAAGGATCACTTTCCTTTACCTTTCATTGATCAAATGTTGGAGAGGTTAGCGGGGCATTCTTATTATTGCTTTTTGGATGGTTATTCGGGATACAATCAAATTGTTATTGCACCTGAGGACCAAGAGAAGACCACTTTCACTTGTCCGTTTGGAACATTTGCATATAGACGGATGCCGTTTGGCCTTTGCAATCGCGCCGGCTACTTTTCAAAGATGCATGGTGAGTATATTCTCGGATTATGTGGAGCGCATCATCGAGGTATTTATGGATGACTTTAGTGTTTATGGCAATTCTTTTGATAGTTGTTTAAACAACCTTGAACTAATTCTTAAACGATGCATAGACACAAACCTTGTCCTCAATTGGGAGAAATGTCACTTTATGGTAAACCACGGCATAGTACTTGGTCACATTGTGTCCTCTCAAGGGCTCGAAGTGGACAAGTCAAAGATAGATTTAATAAGGAACTTACAATATCCCACTTCGGTGAGGGAGATCCGTTCTTTTCTTGGCCATGCGGAGTTTCTATAGGGCGGTTTATCAAGGATTTCTCCAAAATCTCCATGCCGATGTGCAAGTTATTACAAAAGGAGGTACCTTTCGACTTCAACAAGGAATGCAAAGATGCTTTTGATAAATTAAAGGATATGTTGACAAGTGCGCCAATTATCAAATCACCTAGGATTGGAATCATCCATTTGAATTAATGTGTGATGCTAGTGATTATGCGGTTGGAGCCGTTTTGGGTCAAAGGGTGGACAAGTTGTCCCATGTTATCTATTATGCATCTAGGACCCTTAATGATGCACAAATCAATTATTCTACCACGGAAAAGGAGTTATTGGCTATAGTTTTCGCATTGGAAAAATTTCGATCATACTTGGTGGGTACTAAGGTTATTGTGTATTCCGATCATGCCGCACTAAGACACTTGATAAAGAAGAAAGAAGCTAAGCCAAGATTAATTCGGTGGATCCTATTGTTACAAGAGTTCGACATAGAAATTCGTGATAAGAAGGGTGTGGAGAATACCGTTGCGGATCATCTTAGTAGGCTTGTTATGTCTCAAGAGGAACTTCCATTACATGACCGCTTTAGGACGAACAACTTTTCTCCATGGACCGAATCAACACCTTGGTATGCGGATATAGTGAATTACTTGGTGACAAGGAAAGTACCTAGTACAATGTCTAATTTCAAAAGATGAAACTTAAGAAGGTAGCTAAGCAATATGTGTGGGATGAACCATACTTATGGAAATATGGCGTTGATCAAATAATGCGAAGGTGCGTGCCTAATTCAATTTCAATCCATTCTCTCCTTTTGCCACACTTTTGCATGTGGTGGCCACTTTGGTTCGAAACGTGCCGCTCTCAAAGTTCTCGAGTGGATTTTATTGGCCCACCTTGTTTGAAGATTCATATGTTTTTGTAAATCGTGTGATAGATGTCAACGAGCGGGCAATCTAGGTGCTCGAAATCAAATGCCACTCACACCAATTCTCGCCGTTGAGATTTTTGATGTGTGGGGTATTGATTTTATGGGCCCTTTTGTCAATTCGAATGGGAATTTTATATACTTCTTGCCGTTGATTATGTTTCGAAATGGGTGGAAGCTAGAGCCACCAAAACTAATGACTCTCAAGTTGTGATTTTGTAAGGGAAAACATTTTCAATAGGCATGGAACACCAAGAGTGGTGATAAGCGATGGAGGCTCACATTTCAAGAAGGCTTTCCACGCTCTCCTCAAGAAGTACAACATAACACACAAAATTGGTACGCCTTATCATCCACAAACTAGTGGACAAGCGGAAATTTCAAATCGTGAGATCAAGTCCATTCTTGAGAAAACGGTGAATACCACAAGGAAAGATTGGAGCTTTAAGCTCAATGATGCACTTTGGGCGTATAGAACGGCGTTTAAGACACCGATTGGTATGTCTCCATATAGGTTGGTTTATGGCAAAGCTTGTCATCTTCCGGTTGAACTTGAACATAAGGCTTATTGGGCGATAAAGAAATTCAACATGGAGTATGATGAAGCGGGGAAACAAAGAAAGTTACAACTACATGAGCTAGAGGAGATACGTAATGATGCTTACGAGTGCCCTTGATTTACAAGGAAAAGACTAAGCTTTTTCATGACAAGATGATTTCGCGGAAAAGTTTTGTTGTGGGGCAAAAAGTTCTTTTATTTAATACTCGTTTACGTTTATATCGGGAAAGCTTAAGTCCCGTTGGGTGGGACCATTTGTTGTTACTAATGTTTATGCTCATGGTGCAGTTGATATTGTTAGCGAAAAAACAGGACAACAATTGAAAGTCAACGGCCATAGGTTAAAGCCATATTATGAAAACTTTCCAACGGAGCATGTGGACGTAATTGGACTTCAAGATGCACTCCCTTTGGAGGAGTAATGTGCCGCAAGAGCTAAGTCGGGCCGTCGACTTTAAAACAAGCGCTTAATGGGAGGCAACCTATAGGTTTTGTATTTCTTTTGCTTTTTATTATTTCTTTTTCTTGTTTCTTATCATGTTAAAATTTCCCACCTTGACTTTACTAGGAGGATTCAATTACATTGAGGACAATGTAAGGTTTAAGTGTGGGGGAGTGGTTAAGCATGTTTTTTAAAAAAATTACAAAAAAATTAAAAAATTTTGAAAAAAAAAAAAAAAAAAGTTTTACTTAAAAATTCCAACTTTTAAAGATTTTAGAGTCACTAGCATACTTCTAGGTATGTTTACATAGAGATTTTGACCGACATAATTGAACTTGGAAATGTTAGAGAACTACATTCGGATTTCTTGTTTGTTTGAGTGTTAAATAATGGATTTAATCATGCCTAGTGATGCGAATTTAGTGCGGGAGAAGTGCGTTATTAGAGTTCTTTGATCAATCATTAGTGGAGACTACCGTATTCATATCATGAGAGGCACCAGAAATCTTCCATCTACTAAAGAGCTTCTTTTGAGTGTGTGTCACCGTAAGTTAATTCAGGGTAGAATGGTGAGCTACCCAACCTCCCACCAATAAAAGCACTACTCTTTGATCTCTTGAGTGCTAATTTTGTCAATCATGAGGGTGACGTCCATGGATGAAAGCTTCCTTCTTGTAGTTCGATTTGCGATTAGCACCATTCTCTCTCGCGACAACAACGGATCCATAGAAACACATTCATCATCAACAAGGAGCAACATCAAAATCTACAAGGAAAGTTGGAAAAGTTTAAGGTTTATAAGCAGCGGAGCGAGAAAAAAGAGCAAATTTCAAATTCAAGTAAAGCAACATACAAAGTGCGGATTTTTACATATATGTTGAAGACTTACAATACAATGAGGTAATTTTATATTCAAGTATGAAGATTTATTCATGAAAGCGAAGAAAATTAAAAGGTGAGAATTTTTGAAGTTTATGATTTCAAGACGATACAAGTTGTGAAGAATCAAGTGGTAAAATACTTCTCCCACGGCCATGGTTTATTTTGTATTTAATTTCTCTAATTTCAAAAAAAAAAAAAAAAAAAAAAAAAAAAAAAAAAAAAAAAAAAAAAAAAAAGGAAAGAAAAGAAAAAAACAAGAGAAATATTTGTTTTGTTAATAAGCCGTGGGAAAGGAAAATTTATAAGGAAGTTTCAAGCGACAAGGATTTTAAGGTAAAAAGAGTTACAAATTGTTAAGGATTTATGAAATTCAAGGGTTTATCATCAATAGTTGAAACCGAAGACGAAGATCATGAAGATCAAGATGAGGAGCGGAAGACGTTTCTATTGGATGCCGTGAGAGTGGTGTTATCATAATTGGCGATCGGATGTGAAGGTAGGTAAGTAATCTCATCCTCAATATATAATGGTTGATTTCCTTTCTTAGAGATCGTCGGAAAAATGGTTTTTCAAAATATTAAAAGATGTGGGTTTTTAAAAATATTTCGGAAGTTGTCCTTCCCACCATTCAACGTGTTGCGGGAATTCTCTCTTCATTCCTACTGCACACATGTGAGAACCATGAAAAAGCCGTCTTTTTGAGTGCAATTATCATAAAATCCTTATTTGGTGAGGCGAAGTCGGCGAAATGCTTATTGATCGTTTCTCAAACACGCATTCTCTCATTATGGTGTGGTTATTTCTCACTCAACATTTAAGAATGAGAATATGTTCTTTGGTATTTCTAACTTCTTATTACTAGCATGCGAAACTCTATGTCCTCATAACTCTTTGGATGCTTGTGACGCTTGAACGCTTTGAAGTTGTGAGTTTTTAGTTTGATTTGCTCGAGGACTAGCAAAGTCTAAGTGTGGGGGAATTTGATAGGTGTAGAATACACCGTATTTACTATCTAGTAGTTTATGCTTTCTTTGCTATTTTTCTTGTAAATTATGTATTTTACGCTTGTTTTGAGTTTTATAGCTACTTTGGAGTCGCACGGAGGAAAGAAGAAGAAATCACCCAATTTGAGCCAAAAGGGTAAAATTGTCATTTCACGGAGGGAATACTATGTGGAGCCCAGCCAAGGTTAAGGGGAGGTCAAAGAGGTGTCCCTTATCCAAAAGAAGGGAGTGAGAATAGCACATTTTGGGTGTACTTATGGTGGGTGTCAGATCCACCCACACCTAAATCAAACCCGAGCCGGATCCACACCCTAAGTCCAAATCCAATTTATAACAAACCTAAATTCGAGAGAAGTTATTCTCCCAAATCATTTCGTCCCTGAAAGAAAAGAAAAAAAAAAAAAAAAAAGAAGAGAAAAGAAGCGAATCGAGTGAGGTAGATGATGATGACGCTCTTTCTGGCGGAGATGGTGGATGTTGGGTTCGATTCATCGAGAAGGAAGAGGAAGATGCAACGGTTGCTCTTGAGTTCTTCTTTGTGGTGCTAAGAGAATGGAATCGAAGGTTTGAGTTGAAATGAAGATTCGGGGAGATGGGGATCGAATCGGAAACTAATGAGTACGATGGGTTCGATATGGAGGTGATATTGATGGTACATTTGTTGTGATGGATTGTAGAGATCGAAACCCGGTGAAGAAATCGAGACGGAGAAGTAAATCGATCTTTGTTTGCAACCGATTCGAAATGGAGGTGAAGAAGGGGCGATGGGATATGGAGCAATCGGTATTAGTGGTCTCGGTGAAGAGTGAAAGAATCGGGAATGAATTATCGAGAATGATCGAATCGGTAATGTTGTTTCGATAGTCTTTGAGTTGAAGAAAATGGAGTAAGCTGCGAGATGATGCAATCATAGAACTTGTGAAAGTGTGAATGAAGAATTGAATAGATGTATGTGTTAGGTTTGTTCTGAGGCGGGAAGAGAGGCTCGAAATTGGCGGGAAATCGATAAGCAAATAAACTTGCGGCAAATGACGATCCCTATAGGCGGGTTGACTCGGACCCGTCCTGGACGATCCCGATGGCCGATCCCAACCGAGTTCGGTGGCCGATCTCGGTGGTGAAATTGATCAAGTCGGTAGACTAAGCGGTGACTGATCTTACTCGGCTAGTGAGCCCAATTAGACCAGGTCGAAGCTAACTGGAGTCCGACTCACTCCTTCTCCTTGACCCGTTGACTAACGTTGACCGACAGTTGACCAGTTTGACCGTTAGTCCTAACGACACAGCCCAGCGAATATTCCACGTCGAATATTCTCCCGACGAGAGAACTTTTCGGGGTGGCGGCGGCGACTTATTCGACCAAATTCGGCCACAATCCCAGTTTTCCGGCGACCAAAATTCCAGAATTTTCTATGGACTTCTCTTATGGGTGTGAAGACTTGGGCTTGGAATTGGATGGAGAATTGGACTCAAATTTGGAAAGAGAAGGTGGAAGAGAAAGACTTGAATTTGGAAATTGAATTGCAAAAGGAAAAGGATTCTAATCCTTAGAAGATTTGGAGAATTTTGAAGCCTATAAATAGAGAAGTTTTCTACAACTTCTACACACCTCTCTACACACACATCACTTGTGTTTTTGCTTGCTTTTCTAAGATTTTTTTCTTTTTAATTACTTGTGTGAATTTGAAAATTCTTCTTTTAATTATTATTATTTGTGTGAATTTCAAAAACATGAGTAGCTAATTTTCCTATTGATTGAGGATGAATTCCTAGTTCTTAACATGATTTGAGTTTTTGTTTTCAATTCTATCTTGAGATTTTTCACATGATTATCGATTGTTTTTACTAATAGGATTGATCTTAAAGACATTCATGATTGATTGATAGATTGTTTGGAGTGCACGCTAAATTAATTTGTTAATTGATCTATATCTAGTATAAGTTAGGGAATACGTAATCGTTCTCGACACTTTACACAAGTAGAAAACACGAGACCTTGCGGAGGGATTCCGTGGAGCAATTGTGTGTAGAAACAATGCTAGAAAGTGAACCAAGCGAACCGAGTTTAACTACTAGTACTAAACCTAAATTCATAAATCTTAATGCATTAAGAATTACATCTTGTAAAAAGCGGACCTCGAGGTGGTTCTTTTGAATAGAATCACGATAACTAAGCGGACTGTTACTCGGTGAAATTAGGGATTTTGGGGCTAGCTAAGCGGACCTGCTATCCTACGGTTGGTGATAATCTGTGACTAATAACAAGTAGAAAAGAACATAACTTTAATCATTGTTTAAGTAACGAAGAAGGATTCCTTGATCTTGTCTCTCTTATTGCTTTCATCTTTCAACTTTCGATTTTAATTGCTTTGTTTATTTTTATTTTGCTTTTTACACCCCCCTTAAGTGACAACTTTTACAACTAAGATCTCTTGCTCCTCGTGGGAACGAACTTGACTTCCATTATATTATTTTTAATTGAGTGGAAATATTGAATTAATTTGATTGCACCTACGACACGCATCAATAAGTCTCGCTGGGGTGCCCGATTGAAAAGAAAAGAGAACGTTTCCGACGATAAGATACTCATGCTAGATATTGACTGGCATTCTGGCAAGAACAACGTTCCTCGATACTCTAAAGATGAGAGGTGGTCTGTCTTTCCACTATTTTTGAGCGGACCTTACATTTCTGGTTCCAATATACTCCCATGCGAATCTCGCAAATTATCAGCCTTGGGTATTTAATTGGCCCGAAAAGGCAAAAGAGGTATACTTCCTAATTTTTACTTATTTTACAATCTTCACTCCCTCTTATATCTAATCTTGCGATATATATATATATATATATTTTTTTTTTTAGATCATCAAATTAAGAAAGAGCTACAAAAGAAATCCAAGAGCGAGTACTCTGGCGATACTTCGTTCAATCACGGATGAAGTAAGAAATATTTTCCCTTATTATTTTTAACAATATTAATATTGTTTCTTATCTTCATTAGGTGTGCGAAGGTTGGCGTTGAAGAAATTGACATTCTCTGAAGCTGCAAGACTAAAGGAAAGAATAAAATCACTCTTCGCAAGGATAAATCTTCTGCTCCATCTTCTAAAAACGGAAAATCCATTCCACTTCTCACTCTAATTCCCAAACTAGCGAGAACTCACGATGAAGATAATAATGAGGTTGATGCTTCTTTTGCGAAGGAGAATCATTCGATCAAATCTGCTATGGCGCAATTGTCTAGTGTTTTCTGCGATTCTATGCAAGTTTTAGGAGATGATCGTTTTTCTGCTACTTGTGAAGCTCTCGCAAATATTTGCGATGCCCCCTGCTAGTGGATAATGACTCTTTTCGTGGAGTTTCTCGGACAATGACTCCCAGGTTTCTTAAATGCACTTAATGCCTTGGTATGTTCATATTTCTTTATTTCTTTGTGATTTCGATTATAAACCTTATCTTAACAATTTCTTTACTTTCCTTTATAGTCTCGGGAGAGCTTCCTTTGTTGTTGCCTCGGACCTCGAGAAAAGACGCAACAATCTTGAAAAGAAAAATCTTCAACTTAAGGAGAAGAACAAAGAACTAGAAATTGAAGTTGCGACATCTCGCAAGAAGGATGAAAAATTCAATAGTTGGAAGTTGAGTCTTCTACCCAGAAGGACAAAATATCTACTCTTCAAAGTGCTAATCAGCAACTTTATGGTATAACACCCTTCTCTTTTCTTCATTTCTACTTTGTCATTTATTTCTCTTTGCACGACTTATCATTTTCGGAGACATTTATAATCTTTCTCGACGAAGCCATCCTTCTCCACTCATTCCACTGAACCTATGGATGATGATGCTCTTCTCGCTCATCTCAATGAATCTTTAAGTAGTTCTTCAAACAAGATTAATTCTCTCTCATTAAATGAACTTCAAACCAAATTTCATCTCTTAGAAATTGAACATAGATCTAGTTTAGGTTTAGCCAACCGATTTAAACGTTTATATCTTAGCTCCCGGAGAATAATAATATTCTAAGGAAGAAAATTAGCAGCCTTATAGATGATAAGGATCGCATTGCTAATCAAGGTGCACAAGCATTAGCGAAGTTCCAAAACCCTTCTTGAAGTCCAAATTGAACGAGATGAATCTCTTCGCCAAAACACCATACTTAATGAGCGAGAAAATCAAATTCGTTCACTCCTTGTCATAAATAATGATGATGAATTCACTTGGGCTCATGAAAGTTCTAGATAATGCCAAAGAAATAACTTAGGTGTTAATGTCGGTCTTCATCGATCATCTTTGCCTTGGTTAAAGATATGATTTAAACGAGAAGGTTGTTAAGCTGTTCTTCTTTATTTTACCATTTCTTTTTATGAAATCGCTATTAAATTCTTGACTCATTATCATTCATTCGCAGAAGGAGGAGAAGAGATATCAAACAAGGATTGAAGGACTTGAATATGAAAAAGAACAACTTGCAAAGAACCTTTCTCTTCGCAATGACAAGTATTCCATGTTGAAGAAGCAATTACAAGCTCTTTATGGCGAATTTCAACAATAATCTGCTGTTCGTTTTCGCAATCAAACTATTAAGGCAGGTTTGCGATGACCACGGTATTCCTCATTCTTCATATCCTTGTCTTCTTGATGAAATTCACGAAGATATACCTTCCTTTGATGTTTCGATAGTGAAGCTAGCGAAGAGGAAGAATTGATAAAGAATCGATGACAAAGAAGAATAAGCGAGAGATAGCTCATTTCCTTTTTCTCTTCTTGTGATATATGTACATTTATCCTTTTAACCTTCCATCTTTGTAATTTTTCTTTATAAATCTATCACATGGAAATAAATAACAAATTTTTACTATAATCATTCCCATACTTGCCTCTTGTTATTTATTTGCATATGAGAGATTATATCGATAACCTTTAAGTAATATTACTTCCTATTTTACGCAAGCTGCATTGTTGCTAACCTTTCACAAATTAATGAAGAAATATAACCGCATTCGCAAGCTTATTTGCTTACTCGACTTCTTGTGTTATCTTATCTTTGTTTATGTTGAAATTAATCATTGCGACAAGATCGCAGGACGTCTTTACATTTTCATGTAATGACCCATTGATCTTGCCTTAACCTTGTTTTTGTGTGGTCTTATTTTGCCTTCCTAGTTAAAGGTCTTATTTTGCCACCCCTCATTTTGCGTCAATATGACAGGTCTAAATATTCTTACGAACATAAAGTCCCATGACATTGCCGTCTTGCGACAAAATCGCGAGGGCGTCATTACACTTTCATGTAACGACCCATTGATCTTGTCTTATCATTTACGTAGTATTTTTGCCTCTGCCCGAGGATGTTTTTGTTGCGACAATATGACAGGCCTAAATGTTCTTGCGAACTTGAAGCCCCATGACATTGCCGTCTTGCGACGAAATCGCAGGACGTCTTTACACTTGCATGTAAAGACCCATTGATTTCGTCTTACCCTCGCGTTAGTATTATTGCCTCTTCAGTATCATTCCACAAATATGACAAGCCTAAATTTTCTTGCGAAAGTAAAGCCTCATGACATTTGCGTCTTTTGACACTTATCAGCTCCCTAATGGAGGGTGCGCCCTTATCATCTCCTGGTTGCCCCTTCAAGGAGGCGTACATCGGCCATACAAGACTAGCTCCTCCCCATCGGTCTTAACAACAACCGATTGTTTTCGCGACCTCTTATCCCTTATAACTATAGGGCTTATGGTTACGAGACTGCACCCTAAGTGGAGTTTTCTTCGGGCCGAGTGCGGCATGTGCCAAGACTTGCCAAGAATGGCCGAGACACTTCAAATGCCCCGAGCACTCTTGGCTCAACCGTGTACCTCGGAGCCTTGGTCATACAACCGACTCCTTGGAAGAGACCCTCGGTCGCCCAACTGGTATAACCTTATATATAGTTGGAAATCCAAGGTATCTCCCCGGATAGGCTTTCATGGGCCCCAAATCTTCATGACTCAGGTTCCAGGGGCGGTGTAACCTTTTCCCACTGAGCCATGTTCAAGAGATACCCCCTTATTTGACGCACTTTAGGTCTTACATTTGCCTCTTACGAAATATCATTCGCGAACTAGGGTGTACGCCATAAAGGTTCGTCCCATTCACTCACTCATTCATTTCTCAATTATTGTAATCATTCATTGCTTTTTGATTATTTCTTCTCATCTTCTTTGCGAAATTATCACATAATCTTGCTTCATTTTCTGAGATCTCGTTGTAATTATTTAACCGAACTTTCATCACATTCATATATCGCGATGTTTTCGCGCACTCCTTCTTCGATCATCATGACACACACATTTTTTTTTTTTTTTTTTTACAAGACCAAAATCAATTATTTATTTATTACACCTCTTACTCATGTTGCTCTCTGTTTCCTCATTCATATTTCCGGATACTTCCATCCTTTTGCGAGACCATCGCAATTTTTAGTGTTTTCAAGCACCGATTTCACAACATATCTTCATCTCTCACTTCTATTGTGTCCACCATCAGTCTCTCTCTTCTTTGTTCTTCTTTGATATTCCTTTTCCTATTCTTTTTGTTGAACAGCCCTTTCCTCGCAAGACTCCACATCGACTTCATAGCATTTTTGTCCCTCGGCCCAATCTCCTTTTATAACTCCAACACCATTGGGATGTGGAAATTTGATGCTGTGATGGTAAGTTGATGCCACACCCAAGATCTCATACAACCAAAGGCCCAATTAATGCATTATAAGGGGATTCCACAAACCTATGCAAAACAAGATTTTAGATTGATAACCCATTCAATGGTATTACATGCGACTTCTCCTTTAGGTTTTATTAGCGATGCAGTTAAAACCATATATCTTATATGTTGAAGGTATCAAATCTTCATCTTTGCCCCCATAGTCTTGTAGGTGTGATAAAGGATGTTTCTGAGCTTCGGTATCAATTAAGTTCGATTTATTGCCCATGAATTTTACGCACCATCATTTTCATCATCAACGAGGTTTTGGATTAATTTCTAATCTTACCACTAATGGACTGTCATGCAACTCGCCACCTTGGTACTTTCTTCGCGGTAAAAGAAATAATCAAGCGCTTACCATTCCTTCGTGGCGATGACTTGCGATATTCATTACTTCTCTATTATCAACATCTCTTGCAAAAACCCTAACGAGAATACTATCATGAAATCTTCAATTGTCTTGTATGAATGTACGATAGGGGTTGCGAGAACAAGTTTTTGGCCTTTGTTCCAACTTCTACTACAATGTTTCTTTCCATTTTGTCGTATTTACTGCGATTTTACTGGAGGTATTGGTAATGGTTGAGCCTTCTCTTCACATTTTAAGAATTGGTTTAGCTTCCCTTGATCTATCATTAAAAGGATGATTCTTTTTATATTCCCGCAATCATTCGTTTAGTGTCCATGAAAGTGGTGGTAGGGAAATTCATGACTTCTATCACACAGGTGGTTCATTCCCCATGTTCCATGGTGCGGGTATGTTTTCCATCGGGATTATAGCCTCCCATATCTTCTCTACGCTAGCGTTTAGTGGTGGCATTTTGATTTCTTCCCATACGACTCTATGACTTCATTGTCCTCTATGATAATTACGCCTCTGGCCTCCATAAGTCTTTTACGGGTATGCCTTTGACCTCCATAGGTTTCTTGCGGTTGATCAAGCCTTTGAATTTTATTATTTCCGCCACGGTTGTAGAAATTTCTTTCTCTTTCAAATTCTTCACGATCGCGACTTCCCATAGCTACCAACTTTTCTTGACCATCATCTGGTATCCTCACTCCTTGTTGACCTTGCGAGGTACTATACCGGTGTTATCAATTTGGGTAACAAACTTGCATTAGCAGCTCCACGAACTTGTATTCGCGGGTATGATTCCATCTCATTTTGTTTTTCCTCTAGAGCAATATACTCCTCCTGAAGCTCTCGCAACTCGGTCATTGTGATTGTATTTTTGACTCTAAAAATTTGAATATATAATAGATTTGTCGCAAACATAGCATTAATGAATGATAAGATGAGATATCTCTCCTCCACTCAACCACCATTTCGCTACAATTGTCTTCCATCTCACAGTTAGATGCATCAAACTTTCACCAACCCTTTGTTTTAACCCAAATACATCTTCAATACACAGTCATGAGGAATTATTACTTATATATGCCCCTAAAAATATAGCTTTGCAAGTGATTGAAAGATGTTATTGTATTCCTCGGTAGCCCTTCAAACCATTTCAAAGCTTCTCTGTCGGACTTGATGCAAAATATTTGCACAATATAGCATCATTATCCTCCCATTGTAGCATACATCTCATATAAGCTTTGATATCTTTTTGTACGCACAAGTTGTTCCATCGAAAATCTTTGGTTAATGTCGGTAAATTGCACTTCGGTGGTATTCCTCTTAATTGTATCTCTTGTGTGAACGGAGTTTTCGCAGCTTCTTCTATTGCTTCATCTAAGCTGTCTCTTTCCTCCTCCCATTTTATTGTTCATCATTCCTCTCATTTACGCCAATTCTCTCAAAATTTGTTCATTTACATCAATTTGAATCCATTGGTCTTTTTAGTTCCGCTTCTCTTCGCTGCGTTCATGTCTACTTTGACTTTCTTGTTCATCATTCTCTTCTCGTATTTCTCTGCGATCTTCCCCTTCATTTCTTTCGCGAATTCGCACACCATTATATCTATCAATTTCTCTTCTTTGGTGCCTATCAGCCCTCCTTTGTGCTCTTTCATATTCTTCATTAATATTATCATTGTTTCGATTTTGTTCTCGCCTTCTTTCTCGATTATCATGATTATTACGGCGAATTGCCTCTTCTAACTCTGTTCTTCCATTTCTCACTCTCAATCTTTCTCTCTCTCGAGCTAGACGTGCTTGTTCGGCATAGTCTCTTTCAATTTCATCTTCAATTTCTTTTTGCTTCCTTGGTGCTTCTCTCCCATGCAATATTCTTCTTCCTTCTTCTTGATTTTCTTCATCCATTGGTTGATTTTGCTCCACGACGTTGCCTATTTCCTTGGTTTCCACCATTACGTTCATTTGAAGAGTCTCGGGACGTGGGATATAACGATTTTCCATCATTTCTCTTCTCTGCAATGTTCTGTGCCTCGATTTTGCGCTTCTTCTCGGTTTTCTTCATCGGTATTTTACGCAGGTAAAATTCTCCTTCTTTCCTCTCTAAGCGATCTTGAGCTTGACCTTGTAGTGCTTCTCGACCTTGTTTTGTAACCTCATGTTTTCCATCCTCGACTCATGATCTCCGTCTTGTCAAGTTTGCATGTTCCTCTGCACTCTAATAGTCTCTCTTCATGTATTGTTTGCCTCGGCGCCTCTAATGCTGCGATCTCTTCATTTCCACGATTATTTATCCATTCCTTTCTCGATTTCTCCCCTCTTGTCCATTGTTTACCACTTGTTGTTCTTCTTCCCCTTCGTCCACAGTCGATCTCCAAGTATGCACGCTTACTCTATCATAATCCACAGTTCTGCTCCGATATGTGGTTGAATTGGTGATTGAATTTGATTTTCTTCATCATTCCTTAAGTTCCTTCTTGAGGATTCTCCCATTTCATTTCTATCTTCTCCGGCAAGTCTCCTACTCCTCCTAACAGTTGTTGGTTGCTCAGATGCATTTCTCCTTCTAGCTATTTCTTGATTTTGGTAAACTGTTGAAAATTATATGAAATTTCTTCCTTACTACTCCAAATTCCTTCAAATCACTGTAGGATCCAAATATCGCAACAACAACACACTTAAGGAACCTTCATTAACAACGTCGCGAAACCGGTCGCAAAAGTGATTTGAAATGACATAATAAATGACGATAGCGTAAACATGAAGAAAGTGCAAAAACTAGAGTGTTATGCGAGATTTAACATTTATACTCTTGCGAGGATGTCGCAAGGTAAATCCGAAATTAAGGGAAATATTAGTTGTACATGAGCTGTCATCCACTATGTAAACACTATATAAAGAGGAGGCAAAGAGGAGAGAAAGGGAGATACACATTTTTGGAGGAGAGATACATTTACGGGAGAAGATACATTTTAGTAAGAGGGAGAATTTTAGGAGGAGAGAGATATTTTTAGAGAGAGAATTTATTTTCTTTATCATCTTCTTCCCCAAATAATTAGATATAGAGTTCTATCAAATATCCATTAATGGAGATTCTAAATGTAACAATAATGTAATCTCAACAATCATAGTGAAGAATCGTGGATGTAGATCACATTGATCGAACCCACGTAAAAAATCTTATGTGTCTATTTAAATTTCTAGCACTTATATTTGAAATTTAGATGATTAATATGTTTAGAACTAGAAATTATTATCAAGATATAGTGAGGGGGTGTAGTGTAGGATTTCCTGCAACTACATATGCGCTAGAAAGCAGGGGGGAGAGAGTAATGGATTTTGTCCTTCCCGTAACTTGTTGGATCAAGAAATTTCCATGAAAATTAGTTCTTTGTTCATACTTTTTATTTAGATCTATAAAATTTAGGTTCAAAAATGGAAGTTTTATGGAAGAAATCACACTTTAGGGAGAAAACACCATCAAAAATTCAAGGACATGAAAAGAGAAAGAAAAATAGGTTGGTGTGATGAAATTCAAGGAAAAAAGCTAATTTTTTAATGGAAGATTTCATATTCGGAGAAAAAGCAAGAGGAAAATTGTTGAAGGAAATAAAGGAAGAACGAAGATAAGGATAAGAACAAAACGTTGTGAATTTTATCACAAACATAAGCTCGCCTGGATGGTTTGATTTGGAGCGAATAAGCAAGAGGTCAAGGGTTCGAATTCGCAGAGACACATATTTTTATTTTTTATGGCGAATAAGAGAATAAAGAAAAAAGTTGTGGGTTAATTTCGCGAGAGAGGTTCTTGAGCAGTTGGTTCGCGAGCAATATGTGAGTTTGAGGTCGCAAGTTCGAATTCACTTGCGAGCATAATTTTCTTCTTTTACAGAAGGGAAAAAAAAATGGATAATTTCTCAAGGTTGTTTCATTATTTCGCAAACAAGAGGCGGCCTGATAGCTTGGTTATCTGCGAAATTAATGAGTTCATGGTCTCGTGTTCAAATCCCAACAAATGTATATTTTTCGCATGAATATTTCGCAAGGGTATTTCACAAAGAAGAAAGTAAGTTATTATTTGCGAGATATAGTTCATGTGAGGAAGCAGACAAAGTTGGTGAGGTAAAGACAATGAGCTTGAGGTCGCGGTTCAATTCCCACCTCTCGCGAATTTTCGCATATTTTTTGAACTTTCAAATGAGAAGAAATGGAATAAGGTTATGAAATTATGTGTTTCTTTACTTAAACAACAAGTAGCGCAGATGGTCGGGGATTAGGAGTATGGGTTAGAGTTCGCATGATCAATTCTCGCAAAGCTCAATATTTTCACACTTTTTGGAACTCTTTTGAAAGAAAGGAAGAATAATAGAGTGGCAATATGTGTTTCTTTACATAAGTTGAAGCTAGCTTAGATGGTCGCGGTAAAGGGAAGGAGTTTGATGTGTAGGTTCGAATCTCCCCATTCGCAAAAAGTTTTTGCACTTCGCAAATGTTTACCTTGCGACGTTCGCATCCACGAACATTTCGCGCGAGATGTTCGTTTGCTTCACGCAAATGTTTACCGCCCTTTTTGATCTTTGATAATTTCGTAAGGATATTTCGCAAGAAGAAAGTAGGTGGTTATTTCACGAGACACACTTCGCGAGAGTGGCTAGCACAGGTTGGTCAGGAAGCATGAATGCAAGCGAAGGTCGCAGGGATCAATTCTTGCTCTCGCACATTTATTTTTGTTATGCGAAATTTCACCGGACTTTGCTTATCTCGCAAAGAAGAAAGTTGATGATTATCTCATGCAAAATTAATTTCACTAGAGAGGTTAGAAATGTTTGGTATGATGCGAGAATATGCAAGAGGCAGGTCAAGGGTTCAAATCTCATTTCTCACATTTCTTTTTGCTGCGAGATAATTATATTTTGTGCGACCTTTATACATTTCAAGGATGCTAGCTTCACAAGCCAATCATATACTTCGCAAGAGACGACAACAATATCAAACCACAAAAGCTAAGTACCACTTTCCTTGAACATTTTACTTTTACAACAAATATAAAGATTTTTGATTTGATTTACAAAAAAGCGATTCAATCGCAAGATTACAAATATTACTAAGATTTTAAGATTATAAAGACTTCAAAATTACAAAGATTTCTAGATTTCAAAGTTACAAAAAAATAAAAATAAAAATAAAAATAAATCAATTTATATATTTCTCTAGAATATTTCTTTTATAGACAATAAAGGATTTTTGATTTGAATCACAAAATGCGATACGATCGCGAAATTATAAAGATTTCACAACTACAAAGATTTCAGGACTATAATGTATTAGAATTTTTCTTGAATATTTACTTTGCTTCAAATGATATGATATTATGAGAATGAATGAAAGAAATGACGAAATGAAGGAATGAATGAAAGGATGAATGAAAAGAATGAAGACATGCGATAATTTCGCAGAGATAATGGAAATGCGATAATTTCGCAAAGATAATGAGAAGAGATAATCAAAAATGAATGATTGAACGAATTGACAAAAATGAATGAGTGAGTGAATGGGACGAACCTTTATGGCGTACAACCTAGTTCGCGAATGATATTTCGCAAAGAGGCAAATGTAAGACCTAAAGTGCGTCATATAAGGGTATCTCTTGACATGGCTCAGGAAAGGTTACACCGCTCCTGGAACCCGAGTCATGGAGATTTGGGGCCCATGAAAGCCTATCCTAGAGATACCTTGGATTTCCAACTATATATATAAGGTTATACCCTGGTTGGGCGGCAGGGTCTCTTCCAAGGAGCCGGTGTATGCTCAAGGCGCCGGGGTACACGGTTGAGCCAAGAGTGCCGGGCATTTGAAGTGTCTCGGCCATTCTTGGCAAGTCTTGGTATATCTTGCACTCGGCCCGAAGAAAACTCCACTTAGGGTGCAGTCTCTCGTAACCATAAGCCATATAGGTATAAGGGATAAGAAAGGCTGCGAAAACAACTGTTGTTGTTAAGGCCGGATGGGAGGAGATAGTCTTGTATGGCCGATATACGCCTCCTTGAAGGGGCAACCGGGAGAAGATAAGGGCGGCACCCTCCATTAGGGAGCCGATAAGTGTCAAAAGACGCAAATGTCATGAGGCTTTATTTTTCGCAAGGAAAATTAGGCTTGTCATATTTGTGCAATGATCTGAAGAGGCAATAATACAAAAGCAGAGATAAGGTGAGATCAATGGGTCTTTACATGAAAGTGTAAAGACGTCCTGCCATTCGTCGCAAGGCGACAATGTCATGGGGCTTTATGTTCGCAAGAATATTTAGGCCTGTCATATTCGTCGCAATAATGAGGGGTGGCAAAATAAGACCTTTAACTAGGAAGGCGAAATAAGACCACACAAGAAAGTGATAAGGCAAGACCAATGGGTCATTACATGAAAATGTAAAGGCGTCCTGCCGATCTTATCGCCCAATGACAAAATTCAACATAAACATTTTGAATGTAAATGACGATCTTTCATCATAAAAAAACGATTACATGATAAACTTGCGGAGCTTGATAAAATGATTAAATGATAAACTTGCGAACATGTACATAATAATAAAGGCAATGCAAATGCCACACACTGATATTATGATCATATTATTATGTAATACTAATAGTGTAGGAATAAGAAAAGATGAAACACAAGTAAGAACTTACGGCGAGGAACAATGAATACGCAAAGAGTAATGCATATACTAGAGAGCGAAATCAGAGAAATACATTTAAAGCTACATCGGTTTAAAGCGGCAAAATGAGCTAAGTAACACAAACATTAGCTATACATTGCGGTAGATAAGCATTCTCATCATACAAGCATCATATTCGCATCATGAAAGCATCGCATAAGCATTTCATGGCATAAACATTGCATACACATTTCATAATATAATCATTACATAAGCATTATATTCGAACAAGTATTTTACAAAATTTCGCGAGAATTATTAAGAATCTCGTGAGAATGTGATTATTTTACAAGATAAGATAAGCAACTTGAAGAGATTATACTATCGCATGAGCGCAAAGCATGAGGCAGAGGCAAGATAAGAATGAAAAAAACAACTTCGCTCGTTCTTAAGTTCTACCCTCATAGATAAAGAACAGAGGCAACTATGGATTACCAAGAAAACATTTTATGTTCTTTATCTTCTCGGCAAGAATCATTTCCAAAGAAGATGTTCACCGATGAACAACAAAATTCTCACCAAAAATGGAGTAATAATTTCGCATGAATAGAGGCAATAATTTAGCATGAATAGAGGCAATACTTACTACTCTCATTAAAGGATAAATACTTCTTATATTCCGAGGATTAATATTTCTAATATTTCATACTTCTAATTTAAAAGCATGATTAGTTCGCAATACTTCTTATTCACTTCGCAAAGCTTAGAACTTCGCAAAAGAATAGAGGCATAGCATGAGGCAAAGAACATGGAGCAAGAGTTTCGCATGATGGATTCGCAATACTTATTATATTTAGAGGATTAAGTACTTCATACTTCTTATACTTCGAGAATACTTCATACTTCTTATACTTCAAGGATACTTCATACTTGGCGTACTTCAAGAGTTGATACTTCTTATTTAATTCATGCAAAGCTTGAACTTCGCAAAAGAATAGAGGCAAGTACGTACTTTTCAAGTCCAGTATTCTTTCGCTCGTTCCTTTATCAACAAAGATCAAAGACACTACAACAACGGATTTTCTTAAAGATCGCTCTTGAAGCAATATTCAAGAAAAAGAGGCAAGATGTAGGATCCAAATATCGCAACAACAACACACTTGAACCTTCATTAACAATGTCGCGAAACCGTAAAGTGATTTCAAATGACATAATAAATGACGATAGCGTAAACATGAAGAAAGTGCGAAAACTAGAGTGTCTGCGAGATTTAACATTTATACTCTTGCGAGGATGTCGCAAGGTAAATCCCGAAATTAAGGGAAATATTAGTTGTACATGAGTCAGTCATCCACTATGTAAACACTATATAAAAGAGGAGAAGCGGGGAGAGAGAAAGGAGATACACATTTTTTTGGAGGAGATACATTTTAGAAGATACATTTTTAGTAAGAGGAAGAATTTTAGGAGGAGAGAGATATTTTTAGAGAGAGAATTTATTTTCTTTATCATCTTCTTCCCAAATAATTAGATCTATAGTTCTATCAAATATCCATTAATGGAGATTCTAAATGTAACAATAATGTAATCTCAACAATCATAGTGAAGAATCGTGGATGTAGATCACATTGATCGAACCACGTAAAAATCTTATGTGTCTATTTAAATTTCTAGCACTTATATTTGAAATTTAGATGATTAATATGTTTAGAACTAGAAATTATTATCAAGATATAGTGAGGGGGTGTAGTGTAGGATTTCACCCCCAACTACATATGCGCTAGAAACAGGGAGAGAGTAATGGATTTTGTCAATCCCTTCTAAATTTTCTTTAGTAAGAGAGATAGATTCAGAGGAAATGATGGAAGAAGAGGCAAAAGCTGAGTCATCCTTAGCCATAAGAATGCCAGTTGGAGGAGTTTGATCAACAAGGGAAGATGAGGTAGAGGCATTAAGAGTAAAAGTGGAGAGGGGAACATTACAAGAATTTCATTAACGGAGAATTCGGGGGACTAATTTCTCGGGAGAGTTCATCGCAGAGAAGATGATTTGTTATGAGAAGAAGGAATTGGGTTATCTTGCGAAGATGCCGCGGGAGAAGTAGTAAATGTAAACCCGGAAAAGTAATGGCAGGTGCGACAGGTTTAAAGTGGCGAGGTTTCTTGGGAGATAAATTAATATCTTTGTCATCCTGCGAATAACAGGTTAAATAAGAAACAGAGGCAACAATATTGTTATTAAAAGATAAATGTTTCTTAATACCTTGTCATTTGCAGTCTTTCTCTTGGAAGCAAAGGACTTCGGCTGCGAACTCTTGGGAATATTAGGGTTTGTAACGATGGATTTGGTGCTAGACTTGTCCTTGCTAAAACAAAAGGGGAAAATATCAAACAAAACTATTTCATAAGGAAAGATCAATCAAATCGAAATGATTAAATTTAACAAAGTTCGCAAACCTTGATGCCATGGAAACAGTGGCGAGAAGAATTACTGGTAGAAAGGCGATGAAGAAGAAGACGGTGAAGAAAGATAGTGGAGGAAAATTGCAGACAAAAAGAAGATGAAATAAAAGGAAAGAAGAATTCTCATGGGAAATTCTCCCTTAAATAGACAGGAAAAGAATAACCGGGTAGCATTAAAAACTATCGGTAAAAGGGAATTTTAGACACGTGTAGCGGTCATCCCTAAATGCACGGGAACTTTCTGACAAAAATTTTGGTGAAAAATAGACAATCGTGATATTTCAAAGTGTAATATCGCAAACCCAAATACGACTTGCGAGCACTAAAAGAATGATGTAGCATATGATATCGCATAATTCATGAGGAAAGTATGAACAACTGCGAGGATATGAACTCATAGCATGAGGCAAAGAACATAGAATGAAAGTTCGTATGACGGATTTGCAATACTTCTTACATTTAGAGGATTAAATACTTCTTATATTTCTTGAAGAATATTTCATACTTCGGGATGATACTTTTAAAATTACTTTTCAAAGCTTCGAACTTCGCAAAAGAATAGAGGCAAATACGTACTTTTCAAGTCCAATATTCTTTCGCTCGTTCCTTCATCAACAAAAATCAAAGACTATTACAACAGCGGTTTTTCTTAAAGATTGCTCTTGAAGCAATATTCGAGAAAAAAGAGGCAAGATGTAGGAGGCGAATATCGCGACATCAATACTTTGCATGAGAATAATAAGCGACTACACTTTGCGAAGGCATCGCGAGGAAGTAATATAAATGACGCAATGGATGACGACAGTCAAAACATGAGAAAAGTATGAAGACTTGTGAGATTTAGAAGTGTCGCAGGAAAACATTTATAACACTCGCGACACTTCGCGAGTTATTCCCGAAAATAAAGGGCGACTTAGTCATTGTCATCCCACTGTGTATTACCCTATATAAGGGGTTGAGTTAGTCTGTTGTGAGAGAGGATTCTTTTTGAATTGTTAAGCAAGTCATTAGGAGAGAATTAAGAGCGATTGTAATTTCTTTAGCTCATTTTACATTTCTTTGTAAATCTTTCAAGAAAACAATCAATAAAATATATTGTTACTCATCTTGAAATGGTTTAATTAAGCAAATTCGAGTGAGGGGTGTAGTGTGGGATTTCACTGCAACTACATCTCTGGAAATATATTAGGGTTTCAATACGAAAAAGTTGTTTATCCTGATTCTAAGTAGCATAATTGTGGGTAGTGCTTGT
>JAJJWW010000723.1:0-71747 GCA_023531295.1 Papaver armeniacum | reverse complement strand
AAAATCGAGTAAGGGGTGTAGTGTGGGAAAACCCCGCCACTACAAGGTAGATTCATCTATGGAATTAGGCGAATCATCCACAAGGTCATCTATACGTTCTCGTTTGGAAACAGGAGAGAGTCACTATAAGACTGATCATCATCATCATCATTAAATAATCTTTGGCATTCTAGAAGTCTCAATCTTTGTTCCAAACTAGGCGGTGTGTGTTTGTAATACTTCTCATATATAGTTTCATGTGATTCTCCACTTACCTCATGTGGAGCAGAAACTCCAAACCATTGCCTACGCATATATTCAGCAAGCGTCATCTCAGATGAGTTTTCCTGATAATTTGACTTTCTACGCATATATTCCGCCAGATGTCATAGTAGGTGACGTCTCCTCGTAAGAAGTCATCATCCTCAAAAATTCCACGAAAATAAATACAAAAGAAACGCATAAAAGGGAAAAAGAAAATACTGTACAAAATAAAAAAATAAACCTAAAAATTAATCTAAAAACAAATCCGCGTCGGCGGCGCCAAAATTAGTAAGGTTTTTAATTTGTTGTTGTAGTAAATAGGTTGTCGTTCACTCGGATGTTGTTGAGATTAAATTAAAAGGTTTAACGAAAATAATAAACAAAAGCGAAAGTCACTGGGTCTAGGATTCCACCGCAATCATATTAATAGGTTCAATTATTATTCTTCAGCAATTATCGATCAAAACAACAAGGACTCTTATTTTTGCCAATTTAGATTCTCCAAACATTAGTTATAAATCGTAAGCATGGGCCATCAAACATCTAAGCAAGCATGACCCATCTAATAAAATGATAACTAATTTTTTCAAATCATAAAACAATTTAAAATAAATGCAAAAGTCATATAAAGAATTAATTAAAATTACCCACGTATGAAACCTCGGCTTCCTCCTAGTCGACCCAATGTAGGGGTTTAGCTACTCATATTGTAGACACTCTCAAAATATTTTTTTATAGCTCAAATGGTGCTTACAATGAAGAAAACAAGAGAAAATACAATAAACCGGGAATTTGCAACGGTTAATGGCCGCTACAAACTACCGTTACAGCTTAAGCTTTTGTTACAGAAGAACTATATTGAGTGTGTAGAGGTTCAGTAACGCGTGGAAGAGAAGAACAAGGAATTATTTCCTTAACAGGGCCGAGGAGAATAATAACGAGTAATGAAGGGTTATTTGCAGTGATTACGGATTATCTTTGAACCTGAGACGTATAAATAAGGTACTTGGGATGAATGGAGTGGATACAGAGAGTTGGGGAGAAGAACAGAGAGAGGCAGAGCAACTTCTCTGCTGCTGCAGAGAAGAAGAAGACGAAGAACACGTACGACTAACTAGTGTCTGCTGCTTATCAACGGTCGCATTTTCACATCTTAGCGACCGTTCATCTCACGATTTTCCAAATATAGTTCTTCTTCAGAAACAAAAGCTTAAGTAATTCGGTAGTTTGTAGCGGCCATTAACCGTTGCAAATTTCCGGTTTATTGTATTTTCTGTTGTTTTCTTCATTGTAAGCACCATTTGAGCTATAAAAAAATATTTTGAGAGTGTCTACAATATGATTAGCTAAACCCCTACATTGGGTCGACGGAGGAAGCCGAGTTTCATACGTGGGTAATTTTAATTAATTATTTATATGACTTTTGCATTTATTTTAAATTGTTTTATGATTTGAAAAAATTAGTTATCATTTTATTAGATGGGTCATGCTTGCTTAGATGTTTGATGGCCCATGCTTACGATTTATAACTAATGTTTGGAGAATCTAAATTGGCAAAAATAAGAGTCCTTGTTGTTTTGATCGATAATTGCTGAAGAATAATAATTGAACCTATTAATATGATTGCTATGGAATCCTAGACCCAAGTGACTTTCGCTTTTGTTTATTATTTTCGTTAAACCTTTTAATTTAATCAACAACATCCGAGTGAACGACAACCTATTTACTACAACAACAAATTAAAAACCTTATTACCAACAAACCCTAACTCCTTGATACTCAATTATAGCTTATCCCAATTTCATGATCCCACTGGAATTCCGTCAATCAATTCAAAAACCACAACACCAACTGCAACTCAGCTAAGAAATCAATCTTCTTCTTTTTATTATCAATCATCAAATACTCACTATTATCATACCATAACAACCATCACAAACTTCTTTTCACGTTCTTCTTTATAGCAGCAGAACACCATCCTTAACTCGACCAAACACAAATTCCACAATGGAAATGCTTCACTTCTCTACTCAAATCCCTACACTGGAATTTCTTCACTTCTCACGATCACACCCTTGTGACGCTCTTCTCTTCACTCTCTCATCACCTCCTCATGATTACTTCTCTTTCTTGACAATCTTATTGTTGTTTTTTCTTTCTTCTCGTTTTTAGTCACACTATTTAAAGCCTCAACTTTCACACTTCTTTACTCTTCAAGATTCTCTCACAATCTTTTTCTCTTGTTACGCTTCGCCACAAGCAATAACTATCACAAAGTCTCCACACTTTGTAGGATTTCAAAGTTTCCGCCACAAACTCTTCAACCACACTTCACTTTCTTCCAACATGTTTGAGCTTAAACTCCAACATGCTACCATCCTCCCTTTATCTAAAACATAACTATCCTACATTCCTTGTCATTCTAGTCTCTCGAATCCGAACTCAACACCATCAAACCTGTATCAAATTCTTCTCTCGATCATGAATACCAACTTTGATTTTTTTTTTTTTTTTTTGATTTCGAATCCATGACCTAACCCTTCGAAACAACCACCACCCAAAGCTTCTTCACCTCTGCCACATCAATCCCATCAATAACCACCAACACACGTCTTTATCAATCAAACTTTCCTTCACTATCGATAATTCTCACTCGCCATAATTGGCAAAGAACAAACAAACTTGCTATCATCATATCTTCTACCGACTCATCAACCCTCTTACTAGATTTCTTCCTCATGTACCGACAACGTCACAACGTCTTCTTGTTAGCACAGCAAGTTCTAGCTTCTTTAAACACGACCAATCCCTTTTTTTTATTTTTTTTACAGAACCAACTTCCTACGTTTCTCTCCCAGATTATTGTTGGATTCTTTTCACACTGTTCTCCACTTTTTTTTTTTAAGTAAATTCTAAGATTCTCCCTGACTTCCATAAATCATCACCAGGAACAAAAGATTTCCAAATATTGTCATCATCGAAAAATAAGCCACTTGGAACAAGAGTTTCCAAATATTGTCCCCTTCCAAAAACAAGCCCTGGAACAAATGTTTCCTAAAACTGGCACCTTCCAAATATTAACCAGTTTCCTAAATGGCACCTTCCATATATTGTCCAGTTTTCTAAAACTGGCACCTTCCATATACTAACCAATATTCACCAGCCTTCAATCAACATCCTCCATCTCTATATGTTCGCACTTTGCAGCATCATCTCACTAGTGGAAAATGGAAGTTAAACCACTGGCAAGACAAGAGGTAATATCATCAAAAACGATTGTGTTCATCAAAAATGGAATATTGGAGTGGTTTTTTCCAAAACGATCGTGTCTCACAAAAGTTGATATCTTTAAAAATACGACTTCCGCTAACAATTAATAACACCGACATTCACATGGTTTCTAAAGTTTTAAATTAGAAAAAATGTTAATCGCCCGTTTTGAGAAGTAGTTTATATGGGATGAATACTTTTTAAAAGTATGATTCGTCTGAATCCCAGTCTGACTAAACTTTCATTTGACTGGCCTGAAATTTGAAATTCATTAAAATTTATAAAATCTGATTCACAACTTATTTCTGATTGGCATTAAATTTGAAATTCACTATACTGAACTTTAATAGATGCTCATTTGATAACAATACATTCACCATTCAATCCAAATTCAAAATATGTTTACAACATTAACTCGATTTACATTAATCGAGCTGACAGTTAGGTCAAAAACCACAAAAAGTTTTACACAAAAATCGAATTCACACCATTCTAAGTTATAATTATACTTGAGCATTCTCGAATTCACACCATTCAAAGACCCGAGCTCAACAACTGTAGACGAGTTCAAAAAAAATGGTAGGAAAAGGCAACTACAAAGAACCGATGAAAAGCCGGAAGTGGTAAAAACCAATTATCCACTAGTGTCTTCATCGTTCATCACATCTTAATAATGGCGGCATCACCTCGAAATCACAACAGCCATCATTCTTCTCAAATTCCTCTTTGGTTTCAAACTCCACATACGCACGGTGAATACCCCTCACAACGAACCAAAAGCCTCATTCATCAAACTGTTATTTTATTTTATTTTATCTCGAACCACTGTCCCTTTTGACCACACGAACCACTCTAGGTTGAGTCGGAAGTGAACGCTGACGCAAAAAACTTTTTTTTCTTATCCTTCACGAAAAACTAAGAACCAATTCTCTATCGAAAACAGAGAATTTCTTCAACTATTTCTCCTTCTCCTCTCTCTTCCTCTCGCCTTGCTCTGATACCAAATGTAGGATCGAGCAAGAAAGAGGAGAGCACAACGCAGAAGCAAATAAAAGACTACATTGATAATCAAATTCGGTGTATATAATTCTTATGGCTCAACAGCCTACTTATAGTCTCACAAACTTGACACTCACTCAAACGACTTTCCTAACAAAGATCAAACTCTAAACAAAGACACTTTCCTAATATAAACCAAACTCTAAATAGAACTCCTCTAGAACTCTCTCGAACCAAAACACCTTGCTTCACAAGTTTACTCCAACTTCCAAATATCGCATAGTGTGTCAACAACGTATGTTGATCCACAACTCAAATCACCATATCTTGGTTTAACTTCCAACAAGTGGAAAAGAATACGAAGTATATTGAGGGTTATAAGTAGGGTTTATACAGTACCATCGACTGCAGGAGAGGCTTGGCTCTTAAAAAATAATTCTGAACCACGTTGGAGGAAGGATTTATTTTGATGATCTATTATTAGATGGAGAAAGATGTAGGATATTCAAGAGAGATGCCAAAAAGTTAGGACTCTTAGAGAATGATCTGAGTGCAAAAACATCTTTGGTCTTTTGTATTTATTTGTCGGGCGTGAGAGAAATATGGGATGATTTTTTTTTTTAACAACATGGTAGAAGATTACTAGAGTAGTCAAGTTCAAGCAATACAAGCTTTACATTCTTATCAAATCTTCTTTTTGGTGAGTTGAATTCGATACTTAGCAACATGACAAAGATATATCCAAGTATGACCTTTATTCGATTGTACGCACATTGACTAAGGACTTTGAGATATCAAGTATGATTCAAGAAAAGTTATTGATTCCTATATCTGAGGAAGATTTATCGCCTACAACTTAAATGAAGACCAGTCTAGGGCATATAATACAATCATGGGAGCAGTTGACCGAAAGAAAAGCAAGATCTTTATGTTTGGAAGATACTGAGAATATGCTTCTGTATCGTGCTATTTCGACAACTGTTAATAAAAATGGTGGTACTTCCATAGGAACAACCACTTGGGGAATCTCTGCTACTATGTTACCCAGTGGAAGACTACACATTCAAGGTTTAAGCTTCTAACGACACCGACAACAACATCAATGTGTCGTATGACTAACAATATAATGAAGAGAAACTTTTGAGGCATGCTACTGTCTTTATGTGGGATGAAGCTACACTGGGCATTGTTATTATTTGGAGGCATTTGGTCGGGTAATGAAAGACATAACGAAAAGTGATGAACCATTTAGTGGCAAGATTCTTTCCATGGGAGGCGATTCCGCCAGGCTCTGCTGGTGATTCCATGAAGTGCAAGGGGAAAAACAGTTGATGCATGTCTTACATAATAGCAGGTACATTTTTAAGATAAACATACTTTTATATTGATGCGCGATAGTTAAGACTTAATATTACTTAAACTATGATAAATAACTTTCAAGTCAATAGTTAATGTCACTAAATCAGATAATATTCTTAACTGATCACCTTTGTGTGATAAAGTTCATGGTTTGCATCTGAAGAAGAATATGTGTATAGCCGGGGGATGGTTATGAATTTTTTATTCGTTTCTGTGATGAGATGAACATCGTGCTGCTAGTGAGATGATAAAGGTTCCCAAAATGATCGTCATATCATGGGCTAATGATGATTCATTGTCTTAGCTTATAGATGTAATGTTTCCAAACTTGATGGAGAATCCTAGAGACACAAATTACACAATCAACAGGGAGCTGATCACACCTTTGAAAGAGTACGCCGAGAAGCTTAATGAGCGAGTAATTGACATTTTTCGTGGGAATACTCACAATCTCTACCAACAATAATACTAGAATAACATGGGTTTATCATCACACATTTTGAAACTGAAGCTCGGTGCACCTATTATCTTGTTGAGGAATATAAATAAAAAAATGATTCATATAACGGTACCAGGATAATTATGAAAGGGTTTTTCCTTAATTGTATATATGCTGAAATTATTAGTGGGAATTTTATAATTACACGAGATTTTTCCCACGGGATGCCATGGGAGCCCCATGAGTGAATTCGTCCATAAGAGATTTTCGATCTGATTGTGTTTCGCTTTCACAGTCAACAAATCTCAAGGAAAACCAACCAGGTCGGGGCCAATTTTCTCTCAAGAGGAGTCTCGTAACAACACGAAATTATTAGTGATCAATGGTAGTGTTTGAAGAAAATAGGAAACGTTCACAACAAATATTGAATAAAAAATTCGATTATAATTAAAATAGAATGGAAGCGCGTTTTACGTGTGCGTCTACACCAATAAGTGAATAACTAGTACAACCGTTGCCACGGTGGGAGGGCCGGCCGATGAAGAATCCGAAGATGGGATTTGTCTGCGACTACTTTCGTTCCGTTTAAGAAAATCACTTTTTCTGAAACGGGTCGAAAGTATCACTTTTTCGGAAGCGGAGCGAAAGTATCAATTTTCCGAAATGGAGCGAAAGTATCATTTTTCCCGAAACGGAGCGAAAGTATCACTTTTCCTGAAACGGGATGTGAATGTATCACTTTTTCTGAAACGGAAATTTATTCGACCCATAAACCAAAATATGGTTGCATGATGTGTTATGCATCCTTTGTGGTGGTTCGCATAATGGATATGCATTCAATTTTCGAGAATTGTGCCTAAAATGAAAGTATCATTTTTTTAAGAACAGAGGGAGTAAATCGTTTTATTAGTTGCAACGGAAAATTAGTTGATGCATAAACCAAAATTTTGCTACATAAAGTATTATGTATCATTTGTGGTGGTTTGCATAATGGATATACATTTAATTTTCTAAAATTGTGCCTAAAATGATAAATACCTCCGAATTTTTCGTAATAACTCTAAATTTAATATTGTTGTTTGTACTTGTTGCGTAGAGTTTTTTATAAACTTTCCAACGAGATAAAATTTGTAAAATTCTAAGGCACGGTTTTTTAGATATGTTATATTAAAGTTTTCTTTCCAATTATACCCCTGAAAAGATAAGTTACACAAGGAGTTATAGTAATTCGACTAAAAGGGAGGAACATTTTAGGTTTTTCGTCCCTAACCATTTCCAATCTTTTTGTGTCAATTAATCACTTAGATTTTACAAAAAAGTGGCCATATAAAGGTCCTCCCTCGCTTCGCTCGGTCGGCCCGATAAGAATAACAACTTTGCAAGTGAAAACCCTCATTTGATTAAGGTGTCAATCATTTTCCTGGGTTGCCTGTAGGAAACTTAGCTTCCAAGTTCACTACACTTTTTTTTTTTGAAGCATGTAATTCATTAAACTATTTATGGAATATTACACTAGGATATAGGCTACCCCAAGATTCATCAATTACAGTTAAACTGGTAAGCCATAATTTTCATCAACTTGATATTGGAGCAATATAGCTGTCTTCAAATTGGAGTTGCATCGATGGGGAATGCTGGTGTCGAAGGTTGAAAGGCCTTCGGTCAATGCATTCTACAAGAAAAACTGTATTTTTGATGAACACGGCAGTGTCCGCAAGAACTTAGTTGAGAGGTAGAGGTGTTCGATGCAATTGATTGAAGTTTCTAGTCAGGATTTTGTATCTTGTTGTTGCGGTAGTATGTCCAAGTGATATCTGTCTACTCCCCTGTTTTTTGGCTTGATTCATCGCTTCAAATTGAGTCTTGAGATTTGATTGTGTCTTAAAGTAGAATCCAAACTCTGTCGTTGAAGGATTAGTGCTAATAGTTCTATTACAAGATTACTAAAACTGAAATACAGATACAACATGAAATAAAAATTCGATCTATTCGAAACACTAAAAACTGAAATACAGATATAATATGAATTGCAGACTCAATCTATTCGAAACTAAAAGGATACAAAAGTTATTAGAGACTTAATCTACTCAAAACTAAAAAAAGGGAACAACTTTGCTGAAAGGTGAAATACAATGAAATTGACTAAAAACCGACAAGTAAAGATGTTGCATGCATCGACCCATATGCATACAAAATAGGTTTTGAGCTTGTTGTTGTGATACATGATGAAATTATAGCTTGAAACATTTTTAGGATATCCGTCTAGAGAAGAAAATATTTATGCTGCTAGTTGCGATAGCTTGTCAACTTGGTCAAGATTTATATGGTTCTAACAATCTTATAGAGGACCAAGCTGAGGATTCATCAAGAACGGCTTGCCTTAGGATTCACCGAAAATTGCACCAGGGATGGCAATTTGTAATTCGGTTAATATAAGGACATATTTGAAGTTGATGTTGAGTACTACCAATCTACCTGAGTTGTGAACTGGAATTTTTCAGGGTGTCCTGATGTTGGGTGGAATGTTGATATTATGCTGAACAAGCTAATCCCCTATCATAAAAACCTTCAAAAAGACCCAATTCCTAAACAGAGAACCAACTCGAGACCCTTGAAGAGAAATACTAACTACTATATGAAAGCATTCAGAAACTTCGCCAACAAAACTTAGTTCCAAAATTAAAGGAACCCATCAAGATATATATATATATATACATATTTTTTAAAAACAGAACTAAAAGACACAGTTAAGGTGAAGAAAACAACAACAAAAAACACCACCAACACTTTAAGCTGGGACTGACTTGGTGGTTTGGGAGAGAAGAAAAACAACAGGAAAAACAGGGGGCTTCACTAGCCAAAAAGATGCAAAAGCAAAGGATTTGCATACTACACAAAACACAAAACATGGAAGAGACAAAGATAGATGCGAAGAATGATATAAAGATCAAGGTTTAATGATTAAAAAGGATTATTTTCTGGTCATACAAAGAAAAGGTATGACAAACAAAAGGGTTCATAGATATTAAAATCAAATTCCAGGCGTAAAATCAATGATTGAAGAAAGCATCAACATATCACACCCAACATCAATATATGAAAAAACTGGTAGCCCGATAAAAGCCAAAAAAATTCTTAAAAAAATTCCGATCTAGAGATTGGGGAAGAATCAACATGAAAACGATTTACCTCATATTTAGAGAGTGATGTATTGTGGATGTCCCGTATCAATATTGGAGCACCACTTATCTTCTATCTTTGAAATACTTTTAATATGCCGAATATGCCCTTGGTGGTAGTATAAATTAGAAGAGATAAGGTAAGAGTAGGGAGGTTTTGAGTTTTAGAACATTTGTGTGAGGATGAGAGTTGCCTCTTCTTTCAAACCTAATTGTTATCTCTAGGGGGAATTAGATAATCTAATTCTAGAGTATCAACTAGATGCCTCTCATAATCTTATAGTTTCCAATTTAATTGGGTAGAAATTGTAAGTTATTTGAGAAGAATCTCCATTATTAGGTTCTTCCTTTATTCAAAGGGTAGAAGAAACTAAATTGGTTGATTATTTATCCTTTTCAAGTTATCAATTTCAATTCATTTTCATTATAAGCTATTGCTTCTCATCATTTGGTATCAAGAGCTTTGGTTTGATTCTCAAGGGGAAAAGGTGGTGATTGGTGAAGATACTTGTTCTTGAGGTGAACATTACTAATCTCTTTATCAAGTATTTTGGGTTGATTTTTATGTTCGTTGATAGTATTTTCAAATTGGGTTTTTCAATCTTATATTGATTTCACTATGGTTTACAAAAGAGAAGTTAATTTGGGTAGGATTCATTCAAAGGATGTGTTAATGAATATTGTACATGAAGTGTTTGATGATATGTATCTAAGAATGAGAGAAATTTGTGAAGAATATTATTGGAAACTTGTAAGTCTCCATAACCAAGAAAGGATTCTACCTAATGATTGTGATGATGTAAGTGAACTATATGTATCAATTTTGGTTGGTGGATATGAGGATGAACAAATTGCCCACAAGAAGTTTGATGAAATGTCTCCACCAAAATTTGATAGTTATTTGAGTCATGGGGAAAGTGAAATAGTGGGTAATCTTCCAATCTATCAAGATGGCATGAATGTGGATCAAATCCTTAATTATTTCACTACTATGGAGCAAGTTCTATCATGTAAGAACCAAGAGAAAGAAGAATACAATCCTCTGTGTTCAATTTTTGATGGGGTAATTAATGGTAGTGAAGTAAAAGATTTTGGTGTACCAAGGTATGATATTGAATTGGAAAATGCTATGTTAGAAGCATCTCGAGAAAAAAATTCAAATATGTGAACCGACTACCAGAAGCAAGCCTTCACTCAAGCTACAACAAAATGGGGAGGCAATATATATGAATCCAATTTGGGCTTTCATTGAAGATAAGTTTCATGGTTGTAGTCTTCGTGTAAGGTTGAGAGAAATGCTTGGTGTTTCTTTACTACTTGGGGATGCTCTTAACTATGACCACAATATGCTATATTTGGTGAGTAACTACAATGGAATGTGTAGAGGTAGAATTGTCTTCAAACAAGGAAGAAGTTCAAGCACTAATGGAGAATATGCTTTAGAGAATTGTGGGACCAATTTGTTGAAACAAGGGGAGGATGATGTATTTACAAACAAAGAAATACTTGGTATGTCATTACTACTTGGAGATGCTCTCAACAAAGTGCTACATTTGGTGAGTAATTATAATGGAAGGTGTAGAGGTAGAATTGTCTTCAAACAAGGAAGAAGTTCAAGCACTAATGGAGAATATGCTTTGACCAATTCGAGACGAATTTGTTCAAAGAAGGGGAGATGATGTATTGTGGATGTCCCGTATCAATATTGGAGCACCACTTATCTTCTATCTTTGAAATACTTTGAATATGCCGAATATGCCCTTGGTGGTAGTATAAATTAGAAGAGATAAGGTAAAAATAGGGAGGTTTTGAGTTTTAGAACATTTGTGTGAGGATGAGAGTTGCCTCTTCTTTCAAACCTAATTGTTATCTCTAGGGGGAATTAGATCATCTAATTCTAGAGTATCAACTAGATGCCTCTCATAATCTTATAGTTTCCAATTTAATTGGGTAGAAATTGTAAGTTATTTGAGAAGAATCTCCATTATTAGGTTCTTCCTTTATTCAAAGGGTAGAAGAAACTAAATTGGTTGATTATTTATCCTTTTCAAGTTATCAATTTCAATTCATTTTCATTATAAGCTATTGCTTCTCATCAGAGAGGGACTCGACTGTTGCAGCTGGTATCCAGGGCCGGAAAGAATGAGTAATAACCAGATATGATAAAATCGTCGGAGAAGAAACCAAATCCAATAAGCGACAAATAATCAAAATGAATTAGATCTCCAATAAAACGAAGGGGTATCACAGCAACATCGAATAAGAGACCTAGATGATGATGATGGGCCGATGAATCGATGATTCAGCCGACGAGGACTGAAAAACTCATGGTGGCTGACTTTTAGGGTTTTTGAAGCGTTGGTCAGGAAGATTAATTGACTGTTCTAGAAGAAGGATTGATTGATCTAAACTAAACTAATATGGAAGAACTGATTGATTGAGTCTGCAACTGCCCAGATCCAAAAGGATCTGAGCAGTTCAAGATTTCGCCAGAATCGCCTCTTTTTTCTATTGAGAGGAGAGAGAAAAAACTGTATCTTCAAACTTCACTACACATCAGAATAAGACAATAGTTTTTCACGTTTCATTTTTGGTTGTCCATTTTCTCCAAAATTAAAAAAGAAAAACTATCGTGAAAATTCTTGTTTGTCCACACCCTACTTTTTAGCGTTGCTTCTTGTGGGCTTGGGTCATGGTAGTTCGATACAAATTATTACGAACCCATGTATACAACTGCTCGTAATGAGTGATTAATCTCATAATGATACGAGAGGATATCCAAGAATCCATGAACCCTATAATAGGCCTAAAAATATCGCAGTTACCATTTATTTTCTTCTCTCCGTTCTCTCCTTTTCAACGCCAAACTCAAAACCCTATCTAGCAAGACAATTATCTAAAACACAATTCTTTTATCTCTTTTGAGTGTCAGTGTTCATCCCTGAACTACATTCTCGGTGATGAAGAAATCCCATGGAGCAGTAGCTAGTATGTCATCCCTTCCGGAAGAAATTCAAGCAGACATATTTATAGAGTTATCTTTGAAATCCATCTCGATCTCTAGGTGCGTATGCAAGCTCTGGCGAAGCTTTCTTTGTAGTTCAATGTTTATTAAGTATCACCTCATCAATTATACTAACCAAAATAAGAACAATCATAAAGTCATGTTTATTGATGATTACAACTGGTCAACTAGGAGGTCTTCAATATACTCAATAGATTATACTTCAGTATCATCATCACCATTGCCATCATTTGACAGAGCTGTAGAATTGGATTGCCCATTAGAAAACAGCAAGGATTTAAATTATGTTGAAATAGTGGGTTCGTGTAATGGTTTGATTTGCTTAGGTATCTATGGTTCTAGAAAAGGTATGGGAGTTGCTCGTGATAATGAGTATTGCTTTTGTATTTGGAACCCATTGACTAGAGAATATAAGGAAATATCAGTGCCACCTTTCAATTTATATTTCAGCATTAGGCATGGGTTTGGTTATGATTGTAACACTGACACTTACAAGGTGGTAAGAATTGGAAGCAATAAAATACTTGGCAGTTTTGAAATTCAAGTTTACACACTAGGATTAGATTCATGGAACATTTTTCAATCAGCAGTTCCATACTCTTTTCCTTATGATCGGACTAATTTTGGTTTGCTATTTAATGGAGCTATTTATTGGTTAGGCACTAACACCATCCAAGGTACCTCCTTTGAAGTTATAATTTCATTCGATTTAAGCACCGAGAGAGTCTTTGATGTGCCATTACCAGAAGATACTCCCACAGCCACACATCCTAACAGTAGACAATGGTGTAGAAGTGTGGCTGTATTGGGTGACAATCTTTGTTTATTTAGTGTTAGTGGTTTGCTCGCTGAGATATGGATGCTGCTAGAATATGGAGGAAGTGTCTCTTGGACTAAGCAATTTTCGATCACCCAAAAAAGAAATACGTACTTTAATGGATGTTCAAGGTTGATATGTGCTTTAGAAAACGGTGATCTATTGATGGTTGGTGTTGAGGAATTTGTTTTATATGACCCAAAGAGAAAAAAATTTAGAGACTTGAAAGTTCAGATAGGGAGAGTGAAAACAGATCATGCAAAGAGTTACATAGAGAGTCTAGTTTCACTCAACTCAGGTACTTATCTGGGGAAAACGTATTGAAGGAACATCAACTTATTTGATTAGATATGTACAAATGAGTTGGCAAGTGTAGGATATATGTTGATTTTTCATATTTTGTTTCATCTTTGTTTGGTGTGTTTTTGTAGCACCTCTTTTGGCTAGATATCATGAAACATTTTTGTGCTTGTTCTCCAAATTTTGAGTCAGACACCTCGTATACTATTTCTGATTCCTATCTTTTTTGTTAATGTAAAGTGATCTTAACTCGATTCTTCTTGTTTATTTAATTTTCACCTGCTCCATATATACAGTACATTATCATGTTGTTGTATGACGAGCAAGTCTTTCACCTTGGTTTTTGAGCGAAACTTTTATACTTCACTTAATTCAAAAGTTAAAAGCAGATAGAACAAGTGTGTAGAAATTGGATGAGCCATGCATTCGAAAAACTTAAAAAGATTGAGCATTTATCCTATATTCCTATTACACTACTTCAGCTATCTATTTGCAATTCTGGACATACTATAGATTGAGGTTGTAGAAAGCCTGCCATATCTTTTGTGCTTCCATACAGTGCTAAAAATAAATAAATGATTAGTTGATTCTAGTTTCCGCTTAAACATGTTGCACCTGTTAACCTTAGTTCTCCCTCTTCACTGCAACTTATCTTGAGTGTTGGTATATATCGAATTGTGGTGTACCAACCAGAGTTCTCCCTCATACTGCTCATTAATATTTTCATAGCCGGACCAAGGATTGCATTCAAATTGGATGAACTTCATATATATATTTTTGGTTCATGTAACTAAAAGCATCATGAAGTTTACTGAATTTGTTCTATAATATTATGTGCATTGTTTCGGTTAAGTGCTTTTGTTAACAACAAAAATAAGAAATACGAGTATCGTATTTCCGCTATATCATTATGGATTGGGGTAGTTTTCTGGAAGCTATACTTAATTCTTTCAGTTTCTCAAAACCCTCATATGGATTGAAATATATTAGTCTTCCAAGTAGCTATACTTGGTTCTCTCAGTTTCTCAAAACCTAAAGTTGGCTAGCTCAATGAAATGAGGAGGATTGAACATCCGACTTTGGGCTTCATAGACCAAGGAACTAAGCCCTTAACCGCTTCACCGGCTCTAGTCTATGAGTTTTGACCTTTAAGAAGGTCTTAACGAAAGAAAGAAATTCCGTAAGCCCTCCGAAGACAAAAGCAAAACCCTAAACTTTCACTTTCTTTTCTCTCGTTTTTCTTGTCATCCTCAACAGATTTCTTGGTATGCTGAAGCGCAAACGGCTTATGAATGATGAAAATCCTAATACCCAACATGAAGCAGGATCAACAACAACAGGTATGTCAAGCCTTCCAGAAGAGATTCTAGTAGATATATTTATGAAGTTACCCGTGAAATCCATCTCGATCTCTAGGTGCGTATGCAAGATTTGGTGTAACCTTCTTTCTAGTCCTAAATTTATTAAGCATCACCTGATCAATAATGCTATCCAAAATAAGAACCATCATAAGCTCATGCTTATTGATAATCTCAACTGGTTAGATAGGAAGTATTTTTCGATATACTCGATGGAGTTTGCTTCAGTAACATTTAAACCCTCACCATTGCCATCATTTAGGGGCGCTGTAAAATTGGATTGCGCATTCGAAAACAACAACAAATGTAATCATGTGGATATATTAGGTTCTTGTAATGGTTTGGTTTGCTTAGGTATGTATAGCGTTGAAAAACGTATTGATTGGGAGTATAAGTGTCGGGTTTGTATTTGGAATCCGTTGACAGGAACATATAAGGAAATATTAGCACCAATATCCAATATTTATATGAGACATGGGTTCGGTTATGATTGTAGCAACGACAAATACAAGCTGGTAAGAATTGGTAAGAACAAAGAAACTGGTAGTAATGGAATGCAGGTTTACACATTAGGATCAGATTCATGGAGCAAAATGCAAGCGATTCCATACTCTTTTCCTCATGATCGTGATCATAGGAAGGATGGTGTTTTACTATCTAATGGAGCTCTTCATTGGTTAGCGATTAATACCACTAGCGAAACCTCCATTGAAGTTATAATGTCATTCAATATTAACACCGAGAGAATTATAGATGTGCCATTACCAGAACATACTCCCATACACCCTAACCACAGATATAAGTATAGAAGTTTGGCACTGTTGGGTAATAATCTTTGTCTATTTGATGTTCATGCTGATTACTATGGCAATTCCGTCGCTGAGATATGGGAGATGCTAGAATATGGAATTCGAGAATCTTGGTCGCAGCAGTTTTCAATCGCCGAACCAACAATTCCCCAGTTTAATGGATTTCCCTGTATTAATCAATATTCAAGGTTGGTATGTGCTTTAGAAAGCGACGAGTTTTTGATAGTTGGTACTAAGGAATTAGTTATATATGACCCAAAGAAGAAAACCTTCCGACAATTGAATCACCAGATTGAGGGAATGATAAATAGCGGAGTGACTTATATTGAGAGTCTAGTTTCACCTAACTTGGGCACTGACGTAGGAAAAAAAGTATAGAATGAACATCTGCAGGGTACGTAAAAATGAATTAGCTTAAGTTTATTTTTGGTTGGATAAGAGATCAACATACTGAGATCCTATTCATGGATCGTGTTACAATTCAGGCGTTTACTTTCCAACTCCCTTGCAACTTTCCTAAGAATCTTAATCTTAAAAAGAGAAGTTAGCCAAGGGGTGAATACTTGAATGATCCCATATGCTTTAAATGAGTACAAATGGAAAAGATATTCCAGCATTTATGCATTTTCTGCAGCCTAATAAGGATATGAACAACTTTTTTTTTTTTTTCCTGATTGTGAATGGTAATTTCACTACTGGGTTCAGAGCCAATGAACTATCTAGTTTGTATGTCCGGAAAAAACTGTATTCAAAGATTGGTATCTCGTTCATAATTGGAAATCAACATTATGACACTACTCTATTATAGCATGAACCAGCAGAAGCATCAAGTTTCTGTACAGGGAAGCTTAGATACAGTGGAGAAAATCAACCAGATAGGCTAGCATTTCCAAATAAATACTGGAGATCAGCCTAGATATGGCAAATGTCTACCTACACCGACAAACGACAAAATTTTCCTTCGCTTCAACAAAGGAAGCATCCACATTTTTATGACACCGGACGTATGCCAGCATAGAGTTTAAACAAGATGCATCCGAAGTTGCACTACTGTAGTATCATTTTAAAGCACTGACCAGTTGTTCTCATCCAAAAACCCCAACCGAAGTAAAAGCAGGAAGTTATGGTAATAGTTTTACTTCTTGATGAGCTGTTACAATGTGGACTCCAGTGGGTCAAGTTATAAGTATAAGTTACCAAATTCAGAAAATGAAGTAATAAATTAGGATGATAAGATAAATAGTCTTAGATTCACAACAAATGGAACCCATTACCTGAAAATTCTGAAATACATTGTTTTTGTAACCAATTCTTCCCTCGGCTGTATCACCTCATCGCTTCGTTCCTCCATATAAGTTTTTTGACCATGGGGAATACAACATCTTCCAGAAGAGAAGGAAAAGCAAAAGAAGAAGTAGCCATGTCAAAAGTGTTTAGCCTTCCGGAAGACATTCAGGTAGACATACTCTTAAGATTACCTGTTAATTCAATTTTAATTTGTAAGTGGGTGTGCAAGCCCTGGCGTAATCTTATTCGTAGCCGTAAATTTATTCAGTATCACCTTAATTTTAGTATTCAGAAAAATAAATCTCGTCTCATGGTTCGAAGTTTGAACGGGCAAACTAGTAAACCCAATATTTACACCATAGATTATGGATTACTATCTTCCTCAGCTTCGAACTCGTCAGAATTAGATGATGTATGGCAGGAAGCTTTCCAGATGGATTACCCATTTCAATGTAATCAAGTTAAAAGAGTTTGGATTCTTGGTTCCTGCAACGGTCTAATTTGCTTAGGTATTTCGAGTACTGGTAGAAGTGAATTTCACGAAGATAGTAGGATGTATGTATGGAACCCAACTACTAGGGAATACAAGAGAATACCAGTACCGCTAAATGATCTTATTTATGACTTGAATGACAATTTTTACAATGTTAGATTTGGGTTTGGTTATGACTGCAATACTGACGATTATAAGGTGGTAAGAATCGACGATTATGCAAGTTCTCGTCACTATCAAGCTGATGTGTATTCATTAGCATCCGGTGCATGGAAAGCTATTCCAACCATCCCTTACTTCTTCATAAACACAAATGGCGGTGTTCTTTTAAATGGGGCGCTTCATTGGCTAGGTGGTACCACTAATAAAAAGACCGCTCCCGATGTTATAATTTCCTTCGATCTTAGCAAGGAGATACTCATCCATGTGCTTTTTCCTAAAGAAACTATGCAGCGTCCAATGTGCAAAGATCTGAAAGTTTTGGCTGACTGCTTATGTTTATATCTTGGAAACGATGCACGTACTGAAGTCTGGGTGATGCTGGATTATGGAGTAAGAGAGACTTGGACTAAGCGACTCACATTCACCCAAGATAACTTTCCTGGATATGTCTATCCAAACCCGATATGGTCTCTTCGAAATGGTGAGATTGTGATCGTTACAAACTCTGGTCTTATTTTATATAATCGACAAAATGGAATCGTCAGAGACCTTAATGTTTATTCCCAAGCAGATGATATGTGCGACTTCTCTACAAAGATAAGTCATCACATGAGCTATGTGCAAACCTTAGTTTCTCTTGGCTCAGGTTGTTATGTGGGGAAAACGAGCAGGATCCAAAATGGACACATATGGAGTTATTAACGAGATTTTTGCCAATCTTAATGAGGTAACCACGACATCTTTAATACCTTTACTAGTATCTAACCCGTGCTACGCACCGGGGCTGGTGGGATCGGCCAATTTAGCGTGGCGGGGCTTCGCCCCGCACCCGTAGACAAATACATTAATATTTTCTCTGAAAAATTGTGATTAGTTTTATTTTTAAAGAGATAGGAAATTTTGACACCCATTAGGTGTCTTATTATTCTAAATTTGGTACTAAAACTTCATGTTAGTGTATTGGTTGTATGGACAGATGTTACAATAATTTAAAAAAAAAGTGACTCCATAATTAAATAAAATTTTATTTACAATTGAAAAAAATTGTACACTTAGTTATTTATGTTGATATTTAAATACATTTAATCTTGGATAGGGGTCGATTTTTTATGTTAGTAGGAATAGGGATTTCTAGGATATTACTTGTAGTTTAGTAGTCAATAATATGTTGTCCGGTCAAACCCATATCAGATTTTTGTTACTGGGTCCTTTATATTATGAATACATTTGTCCACAACACGTGTTGCATCATTCATGTGCCATCAAAAAAGCCTTTTTCTTCACTATTTATAATGAAAATTTAGAACTAATTTTCCGGGACTGGTGGGATCAACTCGATTTGAAGTGGCGGGGCTTCGCCCGCACCCGTGGTCAAATACATTAGATTTTTTTGGAACAGCCTTTGATTGGTTTGATTCTTTCTAAAGGATAGGGAGCTCTGTCACCCTTTAGGTATTTAATAATTTAATGATTTAAAATTGGTATTGTCAACCTAAATTGATGTATTAATTTTATGGGTAAATATTAAAATAACTAAAAAGAAGTTGACTCGATAAATTTTGGTTTTGAAATAATTAAATTTTATACGCCTATACTTACTTCAAATTGGACATAATTACATGTTTTTTTGTCCAACCTTTTTTTATTAATAAATTTTCTTATCCAACAATTTTATATGTAAATGTCTTGGGTATATATATATATATATATATATATATATATATAATATGCAAATTTGTGAAATGCAAATCTCAAAAGAAAACAAAAAGAAATGTCAAAAGCAAGAAGTGTGCATGCAGTGTTGCAGAGATAACTTTATTTATGTCGATATTTAGAAATCACAATGTAACAATACTATGTTGAGTCCATTTTGCGTAACAACTTACCAAAGATTACATGTTTGTTGGTGGTGTTTGAACTACTAATTAAACGTAGTTTCATGATATAGATTAATAAACCTTATCCAAGATGGGCATTCGTCCCGAGAAAAACGTTATGATAGCACCGTTAATTTTAAGATTTGCATACTTTTAGTTTAAAATTGACAGATCGTTTTTTTGTTTAAAAAATTTAAACATTGCACTGTCAGGGAAAGATAATATGTTTCAATTTCAAAAGCGATGCGTTTAAAAATAAATACTCATGATATCTATAATCTCTACTAATAAGTAAACATTTCATTTCCTCTTCATCTATCTCGACCAACGATGGGTGGCATGTCGTAGAACCCTCTTCATAATCTCGACTTTGACATGTCATCGTCCCTTTCTATGGTGCATACTTTGATTTTTTTTTACCAAGTCTTTCTTTGTAGGTGTTTGAAATTGTTCCCCGTCAGATTTGTAGTTACCCTTTCATTCCACCAATTTCCCGATAATGTTTTTTCTTATAAGAACCTGGCCATATGATTGAGTTAACGATGATAAGAAATCATCTACCCGCCATGTGAAGTTCATGTAACAACTTCCGAATATAAAATGTAATCTCATTAGGAATATGCTATCTTTAGTTTCACCAACACGTAAAGTTAATCATATGATCAGAACCATCACCATCAAGTACCACGAATTATCATACAAATTATACGTATTCTTTCTACAAACCACGACAACAGTAATCGCATCCTGGGAAATAGTTTGTATTTCCGATTCATATGGGTGTGGTAATGTGTAAATACTCATGAAAATCATAATCGAATTGTGTTAGGATGTATTTGTCTAATCATGAAGTCCTCAAGGGAAACAATATTAAACAAAAACACACTAACTAAATGCAAATTATGTTACTTTTAGCGTCCGTTATAGCAAAGACGGCCATGATGGGATTGCAAGACCTTGAATTCAAAGATTACGTCATTTTCTTAACGAATAGCAAGATTACCAAAAGTATATGAAGTTAAGGTTAAACCAATATGATTACAAAATATAAGCAAAGCAAGCGTAAGAAAATTCCAAATAGCGTTCCAATGTTTCAAATATAAATCACATTTCTTAAATTCGTGTTTGCAACATCAACAATCACAATAGAAAATGGAGCGATAAACTGAACTTGAGGAGTTATGAACCCACACCACTTGAGAGTCCAAGAAAACACAAATGAATAAATACATAGAAGATAGGGATAATGCAAAAGACCAAAATGTTTCTATATGAAAGTTATCGATTGAACTTATATATGACTCGCGTATAAAAGCATACAGTTACAAATTTGCTGCATCTTCATTAAACTGAGTCTATTAATGAAGTATATTGTAGATTTAAACCCAACCACTTGCCACAACCTTCACTTACAAAGATTCTCATCACAAAAAAAAACACTCTTAGTCTTTTAAGAAACGAACCTACAGCCGCATAAGGCTCTTAGGGTGAAAATTAATACAACTTCTAATTTACTACATGCCACTTGGTCAAAACTCGTGTCCACACCTACTTTACGTGCGTATAAGTAGCTTCAATTATGTTAAATGCTTACGGTATTAGGACAAAACTCGTGTCCACACCCACCGTGCAAGTATAAGTAGCTACAATTATGTTAAATGCTTACATTAGATCAACAAAATCAATCAGCCTACTCTTACTAAGTCATACAAATTTAATATAAAAATTGTAAACAAATGAAGAAAAAGTAAGAAATTTTGTTCGGACTTTCATTTGAAACATTTTACCCACCATGAGTTTAGTGGCAAGAGCAAACACATACCTTAGATCATTATAATAACTACCACCCCACAAATAGTGCCCTAAGCACTGGAAGCAAAAACGATGAATCTCCCTAAATCAACACCTGTACCATTAATGGAGAAAAAAAAAAATTAAATGACACCATTAGCTCAATATAAAATTTGAATTAAATCAATTGACCTTCAAAGATCATACCACACCACAAAGCTATCTAAGCGTCCACAATATCTAATCGTGTTGCATTCAAATGACTATATGGAATCAATCTAGCCAAACACTTCGATAGTCGGGTAAGGACCGATGTCCATAGCATTAGCTAAGACATGTATTAAATTTACTTCATGGAGATTAGTATAAAAAGATTAGACATGTTATCGTACCTTGGTGTCTCTATGTACTACAAAGTTCAAAAGTGCATTAGCCAAGTTAACGGTTAACCTTTAATTTTAAGTTCATTTAGGCAAACAATTCGAGCAAAAGCAACCGCAGCTAATGACTACTAACATCCAACATTTAAATTGTAATAAAAGAACATCCAAGCACTCTACATACTTGACTCGAAGCAGATATTAATCCAATCATGATTAGACTACATAATGCTCAAAAACATAGAGTTCTAAGTTTCATGAATGAATACTATAACCTAAGGCAAACAGAGACTTTTTATATATATATAACGTGAAAAGAAAGAAGTCATATCACCTGATAAGGTGGAGCCTTGGATTTAAAGGGAAGATGCCATAACCTCGCTAATTTGAGTATATGTCATGAACACCGACAAACAGAAAAAAACAAAGTACACCATGTTCTGGTTTAAAAGTAATAGTCATAGTACCAAATGGAGTAATGTGTAAAATTGAAAGACCAATTTTAACAAAAGCAGAAGAAATCATATTTGAAACACCAAACCACTTAACAAATTCAAGATTATCGATTTTCAATGGGGTAATGTTTATGCTTTATTTGAAATTCTTTTCTAATTTATGTAAAAAATGATCGAGAAAGTATTAACTACCGAACTTCAAAAAATTTCTGACCCACTTAAGAGTTCCGGAACTTGAAACACCCCTTGATATTTTTAACCGCAAATTCCGCATCAGGGACGTAATGGACATGCAAGACTCTTTAATCTGTTTAACTCCAAGACATTCTTAGTCTTACTATTATTTGGCTCTGTAGGTGTGTGTATATATTTTCTGCTACTGGACAATGATTTATTTTTCTTAGATTGCATGAAGTAAATAAGTTTATACTTGATAACTGTTAACTATAAAAAGAGTAATGCAAAAGTAATTATAGACTTAGACTTAATTTGATACTAAATTTATTCACCTCTAGGCCCGCCATGTACAATTCTTGGAACCATGGTCAGATCCATAGTAATTACATATATATGCAAGAAATAATTTACCGATTTGTTCAAACATAGCCAAGCTTTAACAACTGAATATGATCGCCTAACTCCGACTTCACCAAGCGGATGTAATGAATCATACAAATCAAATATCATACACCTACGCCAAGATCCCAAAACAAACAAGAAGAATGGCCAGCTTAATTGCAACACTAAAATTTGTACCCTATTATCTAAGGAATTTCCACAAAAATAAGAAATTGATACATCATTTTTCCCAATTCAAAGCTGATAGCTATTATCCACCTAAGATTTAGTAAATTAATATGTATGAGATGAGATTTAGCAAGAGAAAAAAATCACCTTTAAGAATACTAAAGCTTGAGTTAACAAAGAATCTCCAACCCAAATAAATCACCTTTAATTAAGAATACTAAAGCTTGAGTTAACAGTAATCTCCAACCCAAATGCTACTTCTTCTTATGCCCCGACCTCGCAAACAATTAAGTAACTCATCACCCATAGAGTATGCCCGTCAACAAATTAAAAAAAAAAATTAAGTAACAAATCCCAACAGAAAATCTAATAAGAAATTTTATAAGAGATTGAAACCTTGTAAATACTCATAAGGTGCACTTGGATATTACCATACATATATGTATATCTACATTCTCCTAATTGATGTCTTTATATCGCTAACTTCCCGGTACCCGATGTGGAACATAAAAAGTAAATAGATGATATAATGTCCGCGTAAAAATGAATAAGATACAACGGCATGTTGTATCTCGTAGCTAGAAGATATCCTAATGCGAGATCATGTTTTCTTCACTGATTACATGGAAGAAATTATCATTCTCATAGAGTCACACGCGAGATTAATTAATCGCCCAGAAAATTAATACAAATACTCTTTCTCTCTATCCTCTCTCCTAGCCCTAGCTTTTACATTCACCCACCTCTTTCTTGCTCGGATCTAGTCAAAAGCAAGGATTTCATCGTTCGTTGTTCTCCATCCTTAATTTTAGTTTCTATTTATGTTTCCCATCTAAGCCATGGCTTGAATCTCTGTTTCCCATCTTTATCTTCAATTTTCTGATTTGAAGATGATATCCCCTTTTCTTTTTTCCCATCTCTCAGCCATGGCTCGAATCCCTCTTTATCTTCAACTTCCTGATTTGAAGATGATATCCTCTTTTTTTTTCTTCCATATCTCACCTCATCTTAGTTTGAAGAACTAATACATCTCATACACCCATCAACTGAATCGTGTGTTAAGTTTCACAAATCAAAATCATAATTGCAGCCAACATATCTCAATCTAAATTAAATCTCCACCAAAACACTTCCTTATACACCACATCTCATCTCCTACACCCATCCCTTACATCCATCTCTCATTTTATCTTCTTAATCGATAAGTGTGTTGATTTTTGATGATGAAAAGGCTTCCCATCTCAGTTATGAATCAGCAATGGTGTTGGTTTTCTGTTGATAATCTGGGTGTAGATTTGCAAAGGATGTAATTCGTGATGGTAGTGATGGTCCATATGGCGGCTCTGGCAGGTTTTTGGTAGCAATGTTGTTGTTACTTAGGTTTTCATTTATTCTGGGTTCTCAATAGTGAACGGGAAAACTCCACCGGGTAATCGGGTATCTCAAACATGTTGTAATGGGTTGTTCGTTAACGTTGTTTAGGTTGTATTGGGCTTCCAAGCTTGGTTGAGGTTGTGTCTTTTAGGCTTTCTAATGGGCTTTAGTTTTCTTATAGTTTGTAAAGAAATTTTTAGCCCTCAAGCCTTCCTCTTTCTATTGAAAGTTTCATCTCTCGTAATTTGTGTTTCGTGTCTTGGTGTACTAAATTCTTATTTCTCTAATACAATCTTTCTTTCACGATAAAAAATAATAGTGTAGTCATAACTATGAACACTATTTAGTCACCTCATATTTCAAGCCAACCCTTGTATTCAACATTTGCGCCGAAACTACAAATAAAAATAGTCATACCTTCTCCTAGCAATGGACCTTACTTACTGAATGTGCGACCCAATAAAAGATGAATACCTGCCTTTCTTAAGAAACACACTGGTTCAATCTTCTTACATCGACCATCTCGGTCCCTTTGAAAGAATTAGCACACGCACAATTGCATGCCAATAAACAAATTTGCACATTTTTGGCAATGAGCATTGAAATTTAATAATCCTTAAGTAGCCAAATACGTGAATGAACATAGAAAAGGAGCAAATCCAAATCTCTGATCGATCCAAAGAACACACCAAACCCACCCAAAGTTCCACGATCCAATCCGCAAAGATACCAAGGATGGAAAAGATAGTCCGCATTCAAATGTTATAAGCAACGAATATATCCCATCACCCTGATAGCCCTGGAAAGATACTTGTTCTAATATCTAAAGCACATCACCTACATAACATTTAGACACCAAGATAAAATCTCCTCATGTATATTCTTGACACAACCAATTATGACACCATGAAACTGAAGCTTGATCTAAAATAGCAAAGACATGAAACTACTATTAGTTGCTGGGGTTTTAAACCTATGATTAGAAAAACTTGACCTAAAATAGTAGAGACATAAAACAAATACTAACGGGCTGTCTCAAATTTAAAAGAAAAACATTAAAAAGACATCAATTGATGTCCTAAAATAAAAAGAAAAGAAAAAATACGTAAAAATATCTAATCAATGTATACAAAATCAAAATAAATAAATAATAAATCATGCACAACGGATTAAAAGAAAGTACCAATCCAAATATCAAATAGAAGTAAACCCCAATCCTCGTCTTTACAAATTAAAACCCCTTGTACACAAATCATTGTAAAATGAACCTAATAGGTCTTAGTAAGTTCATTGAACCTAATAGGTCTTGGTAAGTTCCAAAGTAGAGAATAAAGAATCTTTATAAGCATGGAGTAAACTCATCACAAAGAACTCATTTAACTAAGATGAATGTTGCTTTCAAGCCTCGTTTACTCCCGCAGCCTACATCAAAAAGATTCAAGTAAGCAACACTATTAATACCAAGGACAACAATATTAATAACAAGGACGGCTTGGTATAATAAATCAATATGATGAATAATTCGATGCTTAAATAAAAAACACAAGAATGTGTTACCAAATAAAGAAAGCACTTAGCCTACTTGAAGTTGAAGTTGCTAAAATACATTTGGAAGGGAAATGGAAACTAATTCACAAGTACTCAAAAAGTTGAAAATATTAAAATATTAAAATGTTCAAAGTATAAACATTAGCCCTAAAATTACATGCAAATGTATGTTGGATTTTACAACACACTCTTGATTTAGAAAGAGTGCAAGCTATTATCGTGCATGTTTTAAAGTTTCTCCGGGTCCTCCAATATTTTCGTATGGGCACGTGATCCTTTTTCAAGCATGCTCACCATAAATATATACTTCTCATGCTTTTCTTTTGTTAATTGGATTTATGTGCCAGTTTTGTATTGACCCTGATGACTCATTTTTAAGGTTGTGGGGCAATCAATAGCACATGCAGTCATTTAAAGTCTCACTTTCTATACCTGCAGATTATGTTTTGACTAAGTAGCTCCACATCATCCAACAATTTTAGAAACCACAACGGACATGTTTCCTTATGTGGCCATCAAGCACTAACTTGCCTTACGATGGTCGTAAGAAAGTTCTAGACACAAATGTTAAATAAGCAAACAAAACATCTCTTAGCTAGAATTTCAAGAATTCAAAGGTTCAAAGGTATGTACTAAAGGATGTTAGGATTATTACCTCTCAATCTTCTTTGTACTTCTATTTTCATCCGTAATGCTTCGTGGATTAAGCAACAATATGAAGATAATAGATAAAAATGAAAAATACAGTCAAATATAGAATTATAAACTAAATAAAGTGATCTATATAAATGATTAACGGCCCATTTACACATTTTTTGGTTGAGGACAAACCATGTTAGCGGTTTAGGCCTAACAGCTTCTAGTGCACCATTTTTCACCATCACTAACAAAGATCCCACTTCGTATAATCTCCTTCATTTTATGTCCTTAAGATGACTTCCTGAGAAGAATAAAGATTGCTAAACAAATTATAATGCTTTTCAAGGTTATAAGTGATGCAATTACCAATTATGTGTATTTGATGCAAACCTTAAAAGGCGAATTTGATACATTTACCGATTACATGATTTTGATGCAAACCTCAAAAGAAACAATTTAGGGCTTATTAAAATGAACAAACCTTACGGATTATTGACATTTCTTAATGCTTTTTGGGGCAAGTGGTCAAACAACTAATACACATAACTTAATTCTATACGAAGTCCATATAAACTCTGCAACAACATCACCTAAACTCATCACACTGGAATCCATGTTAATATTTTCTAATTCATTTATGACATATCTCAATAAAAGGAATCGTGATATAAAACTAAATGCAAGGTAACAACAAATTTAACCAAAATTCATTCTTTTTTATTTTGGAATTGTGATATACAATCCCTAACAAAATAAAATCCAATAACAAAAAATGTCACAAACAAATGAAATCAGCACAAATGAACAATGCTAACTCAAATCCCATAAAAACAAAAATGTATCAAACTACTTACCCAGGCCATAATCATCAAGTGAACCCTCCCTTCACCTTCATAAATAATGATCAAACCCCAATGATACAAACATCACAATTAAACATCCCTGATGACCCATTAAATCTTACTACAAATATAACAAACAAAAATGTTAATTAAACATCAATTTCAGAGAACCAAATCTAATGTCCTTATATCTTGATTTTTACAAATCAAACAGCTAAAGGAAAAAAGGAACCAGTAAAACATGAGATAAGAATATACATGATATATTAAAAGAAACCGATAAACCAAAAATCTAAAGAAAAGAAAGAAAAGTGGCAAACCAAATTTTTGTCTGATTCGAAGCTAAAAAAACCCTTACCTAAGAAACCAAAAGAAAAAGAAGAAAGTGAATTAAGTAAAAAGTCAAGTTATGAAATCAAATTAAGCAAAAAATGGAAAATAACAACAAAAAAATCAGAAAAAAGTTGTTACCTTGTTGTGGATCGAAGTTAGGAAATAGATGCGTCATTGTTGGTATACATGTTCGGCAAGCAGAAAACCTAAACATCACATTAGAAGAAAAATTAAATCGAAACCCGTATATATAATGCATATTAGCAAATTTACCCTGGCTTGTTTGTTCAAGAAAAGAAGAAAATAGATTAAATACTAAACTTTCGATCAACGAAATCAAAAACGTCAAACTTTAGAAGATTAACAATATAAATAATTTAAGATTTCTAAGTTAATATAAATACTTACCATTCGGGTATTGATGATTTCCGGTTTAAGATCTTATGCTCTAACCCTAAGCTTCTTCTCTTTTTTTTCTTCTCTTTCATTTTGAGGTTCATGTAGTACTCAAGTACTCCTTTTTTTTTTATATTCCAATAAAAAATTAACAACTCAGAGTTTATTTTGGATTACAAATCAGATGGATCTTTTCTATAGAAAATAATAATATTTCCGTTTTTTTTTCTCTCTTTTTTTTCACTTTTTTTTTTCTTTTCTATGGTTATAATAATATTTCCGTTTTGTATAGAAAATAATAATATTTCCGTTTTTTTTTCTCTCTTTTTTTTCACTTTTTTTTTTCTTTTCTATGGTTATAATAATAATTCCGTTTTGTATAGAAAATAATAATAATATTTCCGCTTAGGTGCATATTTATTCTTAATAAAAAAACTTATACATGTTGATTTTCTTTCTACATGGAAATTTTTGTTTTTTTTCCTTAAAAAAAACGTGTGGGCCCTCCCCAAAAGATATTTGGAGATTTTCGAAGATTTCTTTTCCTTTAATTGCTCATGAAAGAATCTTGTAATTTTTTTTTCTTTGGTATGTAAATCTCGTAAAAAAACTTATAATGTTGATTTTCCTTCTACATGGAAATTTTTATTTCTTTTTCCCAAAAAGAAAAACGTGTGGGCCCTCCCCGAAAGATATTTGTAGATTTTATCGCTAATCTGAAGGCCCAAATTTCATATTCTATTAAAAATTAACGGTCACGAAATGTAAGGGGGCTAACTTTGATTTCGGCCAATTAGGAGCGAGGGTTTTGTTCACCGGCCAATGAGAGGGAGGTTACCGCAACTCTCGACGTGGCGTGAGAGATGTGATTGGGTGTTTAGGTTATTGATACGTTTTCTTCCCTTTTTTCGAATAGTTGAAATTTAAGAAAATGAATCTGTATGGCTTTGCAGGAGCAGCTTTAAACTCAAAAGAATGGAAGGCTAGCTATGGAGTGCGTATTTCTTGTGCTAGACGTACCAGATATTCATTTTGCAAGAATGTCTCTTTGGTCTTTAGGAAAATGCTGCAAAAGAAGGAATCGATTAGAGAGCCTAGTTTCACTTCAGTCAGGCACTTAAATGTTGGATTCTTATGATTTTGTATTTTGTATTTTAATTTGTATTTTATTTTATTTTTGCTCATTTGTTTTCTCCTGAGATTATTTATATTTGAATCGACTTCTGGTACCTATTAGGTATGAATCCTTTTAAGTTGTGTTTCATAATTTGAATTTAGTGGTTGTCCATGATGCTGTCGCATCAAAAATGTTCGAACAGAGTTCGGCTGTTCGCGAGAAAAAAAAAAGAGTCCCCTCTTCTTGAAAATCCCCAATTCCTCTTAAAATCCCTGACGCATCCCTGAGAGAAGATAATTAGCAAAGATCTTTACGAAGGGAAAAATATCGTTTAGTCATTTTTTAGGTGGGCCCATGTCTGTTTGGTCCTTTAGGAAACCGCCTTTATTGTTTGTTCTATAATTATTTAAAAATATTAAACTCGACAAAAAGTACCCTTTCGTGTTAATTTTTACTTACGGGAGGTAGTCAAACGAGATTTATATGGACTTTTATAGATTTTTAATTTGAATGACTTCTAGAGATTTTCTGAAAATCTAGAGATTTCTAATGATTCTCTGAGAGTATTTTAGAGAGTCTTTGTGACTTGTAAAGATAAAAAATGAGATTTGTACGGACAAAAAAAATGAGACTTGTAGAAAGTTTATGTGATTTGTAGAGACAAAATTATACAAAGATCCCCTGATTAATTCCAAACATTGTCAATTTTTTATTATTCACGTTACAGTAATAATAAAAGTACCATGACTACCAAATAAAATATGTGTCCATTGTCAAAATAAATCTCATTCCTGTCCTTTGCCAAATTTTCATTCACATTCACTACACCAAAACCAGGATTTTCTCACAGTGCAATTTGTCACAGTTTATTTTTCAGTCACTGATACGCCTGTGATAATTCTTGCAACAATTATAACTGTTGACAAATTTTGTATTCGTGATAATAAATAAGAATATTAAATTTTTTTACTAGTAACAATAATATTTGTTGATAATTATCCAAACAATCACAATTATAATCTAAAATGATAATTCCACCCAAAACTTTCACCACATCTAAAACAACCCCAAATCAACCACTCTTGGGATTTTGATTGTCACAACTTTCCCAACATTTATACAAACTAACAATTTTATTTAATTTCTAAAATGAAAATCTATTTTTACTTTTATTTTTATTTTTCTTAATATTAGAAAATTGAATTCAAGACCAAGTCAACAATTCATGACCTAGTAGGAAATTTGACCTGCACAAATTCTAACCCTTTTCTCTTGATTTAGTCGACACAACACAAGAGAAAAATCTCCGTCTTCCTTCGTTCTTCGTGGGTGCCACCATTAACCCTCTCTGAGAGTGTAAAAATTTCAAGCGAGGTTAGCCGTTTCACCAAAACTGAATCTGAGTTTCAATGTAAATCTCATCAATTTTAGCTAGGTTATAGATTCTGTTAATTATGTCCATCGATTTGACCTAAATCGATGAAGAAGATGGTTCAGAGTTTATGGATTTTGCTGATGATAAATTAATTTTGGTGTGGGAACGTTGAAGATGGTTCAGAGTTGATTCTGCTGATGATAATTTCGTTGGGTCATGTTTTTCTTGACGAGGTAAGTTTTATATCTGCAGAATCATTTGATAATTTAGTTATATGAAATTGGGTGAAAGATTAGGGGTGAAATTATAGGGTATTTTGAATGTTTAAATTGATTACAGAACTGATTTTTTGATTTGTATTTTATTAGTTTAGATTGATTATAGTATGAGATGCAGAAATAGATAAATTGTTTTTGGAGATGAAGTTTGCTATAATCTGTTCTTCATCAATTGCATGTTTAGTAGAACTAAGTTGATGTCCATATAGATTTATTGTGTTGAAATTTATTTGTCCAAGAAGTTTATAGATGTGGATGCAATGATGAAAATGATTTAGCTTACTGATCTTTAATAAAAACATCATCATGGACTATTGAAACAAAACTGATGTTATTACTGTAATATATGCAATTATATGCATACACAGAGCTGCAGTAGTCGAGGGTAACACCGAATGTTGAATGGTTCCCTAGCTAGTTGTCTTATTTGATGATTATAGCCATTTTTTTTTATCAAACTAAGCTAGGATGGCTTCTTGTGGATTATAGCTCTATGAACAACAATTCCGCATATTATACAATGTCCCTGTTAGATGTTTGCGATTTGAGATATCCTGACTTGTAAATCAATTTGTAATGTTTTGTATAGGTCGGTTTCAGTTGTATGACTTAACTTCTATGTGCTTAAGGTGTCTTTGGAAGTTTAGTAAAAATCAAGAGCTTGCTGCAAGCTTGTGCATCATCATCTAGAGTACAAGAAGTAAACATCTAACTAGATGACTGCTGCCACAGTCAACCTAAAGGTGATTTATCGATTTTTGAGTTGGTCACTGAGAGTAATTCCAGTGCTGCTGAGCATAGTAAACGAAATTTATTCTCGCATATACTATGAGGGTTGATAGATTTCAATATTTTGCAGAGCAACAAGAGCGCTCAAGATCATACATGACAAGTTCAAAGAGGAGATAAACTAGCATATCCAGGACTCGCAAGAACACACTCGATGATCTCGCAAGCCTATCGATTGAGTTAAAAGAAAATGCGAGAAGAAAAGTATGAATATCGACCTTTTATTTTGTTATCCGAGCCTTTTTGTGTTGAAATTTCATTTCTCGGTTCTTCTAAAAGACCAACATTACGCTAGTTCATATCACCAACCTTTACTCTTTTTGTAGAATAAGTCCATACTTGATTAAATGAACGTCATTTGTTCCATCTTATAGACCATGTTGACTGTTATTTGTCAAGTTGTTTCCGACTACTTACGATAAAATATAGATTCTTAGTTTTGTCCCATTAATCGATTCTAGGTTGTCTAGGGTGTCAAACATTCAATATGTTTAACACGGAAATAATTATAAGGATGCTAAACCAAAGTCAACATGGAATTTCTTTAGGTGAACTTGAGTTGATTACACCCAGGGAAATTTATTCATATCCTTTTGACATCTAACTTTGGAGGACTACCTTTGCGGATTACGGAAACTCACATTTCCCGCATTTCAGCGATCTATTTCCTCTTCTAATTGTTTTCTGGATTGTTATATCTTGTGTGAGTCCAAAGTCCAAAGCTAATGATTATGTACCCTTTTCATCGTGAAAATATTATGAGTGCATACATCCGTCTTACCATCTGGATTAGTAGGTCCCTTCTAGGTGGCATTGCTACTTTGTCAGATATATACTAGAAGTAGATATGATACACATATTTGATTACCTTCCTTCTGTTTCTCTAATTTATGAGCGTTACATATATATCCACTGGGTTGAACTCAAAATGCAGACGAAGGTGAATACCAAGTCCATGTTAGGCAGTCACAATATGAGGATTGTGATTATGAAAAGGAGGAGCATTAATCTTAAGCTCAATTTTTCCTCATTTCCAGTCTGACTTGTCTGGTATGTTGTGCTTGCAGGTTGCTGAGTGATCGCACTGGGCACAAGCCGGCGTTTTCCCTCTATTTGTTTTCTTCACAAGGGACAAAATACTGTTAAGTTATTTGGGAGTTTTCCCTCTCTCTAGGAATTGGGACTTTATATTTCCATTTAATCCATAATTTTAAGTCCTAAGAGAAAAAAGTTAGAAAGAGTGAAGAGAAGTAGAATGAAATGTTATGCATAAATACTTAGCAATTGGCTGTTTCTAGTGGAATAAAAGAACGACGTGTTGCTTGCGGTATGTCTAGTAATTTAGATATATTCTTTGGCATTGGTGTGGTGCTATGTCTAGTAATTTAGATATGTTCTTTGGCATTGGTGTGGTGTTGTTTCGTGGTTTTCTAACAACCTTGTATCATGATTCATGAAGATCAATTTCCAATTCTAGTCCATATCATTGCAGAGACGTTATTTTCCATGTCTTTTATGATAGCCATACAGAATTGGAGTTCTTATATGAAAGATAAAATTGTTTCATTCATTCTTCAATCATTTAGATATTATGTTTATTCCTCTCAAAAGGGAAATATCTTATCCAGATTTCCAGGCATGTTCTTCTCCACAGTCAAGGCATGGCTGATCAAATTGAATTGCATAAATGCTTACAACTTTCTTAGACTGACCTTGTGTCGACTGTTCCGAAAACGGCGACATGAGGAAAAGAGAGGGACTTGCGGACTATCATATTTCCCTAAACCAGACCTTCCATAAGTGGTTGTCACGGAGGAATATGTCGCCTGCATTTTTACCTTTACTCCCAGAATTGAAGCGCTAGAGATTTGAGAATATGGGCCTCTCAGCGTGCAGGATGTATTCGTGCAATCACGTATGTCAGTGGGTTAGAGATTTGGAAAGTGAGATTTTATATTGCAGGTAAGCCCATTCTGATGGTGATTGTTTTCTTTTTCATAATGTGTATGCGCAGAATGTATTATCTAGCACGTCTAACTGCTAAGCATTGGGAGTCAAGTGGATGGGGCAAGATCCGTGCTCGTGAATTGAATCTCCGTTTGCTTGTTTCATAGAATGCAAAATACTCCGAGTACTTGAATGGCAGGGGATTTGGGAGAGCTTTACAAGTTTAGTCATGGCCGATACTTATCCATATTATATTCTTTGATCTACTTAACTAGAATGTTGATTTGCAACCATATAGGAGTGTTATTACTTTGAGCTGGATTTTATTGCTTGTATAATAATTTCTAATTAGTTGAACTATGTTATGCTTGATCCTCAAAATGGAGTATGTAGGCAGTTTGGGTTAGCGGTTTAGCATTTCGATGATGAGGTCTTTATTCTATTTCCCATTTTTAAACTGCTTATCCGACATTCACTATGCTGAGGTCTTTATTATATTTCCCATTCCAAATATTTATGGATGCACTAATAGCTTATGCATTTTTGATCTGCAAACCTTTATAGGGACAAGCAAGGCGGCAGAATGGATGCAAGAGAAGCCATAAATGGCTCATTTCACAACCGTGAGTGCAGCTGCCACGGGTGTCGTTGCCAAGTCAAGAAAGGTACTCTCTCAGTGACAGGGGTTATCCTATTCTTGAACCTACTATGTTTGCACTGACCATTGCCTGTGGGTCATCAACTTAGAGTTAGGTTACGAGATAACTTTAATAGAATTACTTAGACAATGCACACTAGCAAATACTTATGCGATCAAAACTTAGACTTAAGTTTGGATTTTTTCTGACTGTTTTGTGCAAGAATTTTATAGCTTTCCTGGATATTTGACTTTTTAAACAAAAATTCCAGTATTCGCGTGCTCAAATGCCGAACTTGTAGTACAATGGTAGCACATCTGACCTCCCGTCAGAAGATGTGTGTTCGAATCACGCCAATTTCATTCAATATTGTCTATCATTGCTAGCCTATTTCATATCTTTTGCAACATCATTTGTGTACATTTCCTTTAAATTTTGTTTGGTGTATGTGAACTGCCTTGTCTATGTACAGAAACTACATAAACTTCTATAAAAAATTCTTCTTTTTGTTGTCTGCAGTTTTGGTGTTTTGTAGGATGATTTCTTAAGTGCCTAGTCTATGTATGAGTTTTCAAATTTTTGTGTATTGCTCTGTAGTATCTTGAAGTTTTGGAAATGTTTTGTTGCCTTTGTTTGTCAAGTGTATTGAGGTCTGCAAATCTTTTGCACTATCTCTACAGCACTGTTTAAAACCCTGGAAAAACTTGCAGTCATTTTTATATGGTAATATGAAGAACAGTTTGAGAAAAAAAAAGACATTATAATTCTTAGTAATTACAACAGGAGCACAAGTACTTTTAGAACTTAGTATCAAAAGAAGCTGCACATCAGCACTAAGCTCACAAAACAAAAAACTATACCAAAAAGTAAGCTCCACAAAGTTACACATGTAACGAAAGCTACACTAAGTTCTCAAAACAACCAAGAACTAAAACCAAAAGAGATTTGCTCCATACTGTTACGCATGTAACTTAAATTGCTCAAAAAGATACCATCACCCACAACATATTCATTCATCCACAAATTCCAGCCGTTTTAAAGGCCATACTAACCATCCAGATATACATAAAAAGTCCTTCAAATTCGTGTAATCATCCCCCTGCGGTGCATCATATACAACACAAGTCTCATCCAAGATGGTTTCAATCTGCACTCTCCTCTCGTCTGCTGCAAGGGGTTCTAACAAACAACAGGATAATAGGACAACATAATTACATAACAAGCCTTAATATGAATGTCAGATGCTTCATCTCTTGCAGATGTAAAGGGAGTAATAGTCTCAGATTTCATTGTGTCATAGTTCTGGCTCTCAATTAGCACTTTACACATACTTGATAAGAAAAATTGAAGGCAGATTTGAACTCAATAGTCTTTATGTACAAACAAAAGTCTAAAACATAAATTGAAAGCAACATTAAGTGTTGTAATTTGTACTAATTAGACAAATCATTAGCCATTTCAATGCTAATGGATCTATGATTGTTATACCAAAACAAAAATTGAAGTCCAAATGTATAAACTGCAAAACATAACAAGAAAAAAAAAAAAAAACCAGTACTTGAAAAAGATTGTATAAATAAAAATTGAAGGAAGATTTGAACTCGTTCAAGATTGCCTCAATACTTGTAAACCCTAAATTTGTAATAGCAAAACCTAAAAAGAAAATAAACCTAATCTGTTTGAATACCTTTTAACTAATAAGATTGAATACCTTTTAAGAGTGAAGGAAAACTACAATGGATGATTTAAAAGTGAGAATCTGCAACTACAAGAGAAGTTGAGATGGTGTGGTTGAGCAGGAGATTCAACACCTCTTAAATAGAGTTTTAGATGGAAAATTGGGGGGGAACAATTGGTGGGAAACCGAAATCATTGGATTCAAAATATTTTGAAATCCTTTCTGTGATATTGACAGAATTGGGAGGGAAATTGGAGCGGGAATGAAGAAGGAAGGAAGAAATGAATGGTGAAAAAAAGAATGAGTTTTTTCTATCTTGTTTTAGATTTAGTTTTCCTCTATCAGCACTTGAACGTGTGACACGTTTGTTTCCACACATGATTTTGTCAAAGTCAACTAAATCTTGTGGCTACAAACGTTTTAGCACAATTTTTCTTTTGTTTATAATTTTGTTTTAATTTTGGAAAAAATATATACATATATATATATATATATATAATACATAATTTCTTAAAAAAATCAATTTGGGAAAACGCCCATAGCGATCTTCCCTTAAAAAAATTAATAAAAAAAAAAAAAAAAATAATAATAATAATAATTTTCTTAAAAATGAATATCCTTATAATTTTTTTCAATCTTGGGAAAACAAGAAAATAATACTAATAATTTCTTTAAAAAAAATACCCCTAGTGGCTCCCTTTCGTCTTCAGTTTATCCAAACGAGAAACTCAAGTCTAACTATGGTAATCTCCAAACCTATGATGTTCAAATATGATATATTTCATCTTCAGTTCATCCGAACAAGAAACTCAAGTCTAACTGTAGTAATGTTTGAACCTGTGATGTTCAAATATGATATATTTCGTCTTCAGTTCATCCGAACGAGAAACTCAAGTCTAACTATGGTAATCTTTGAACCTGTGATGTACAAATATGATATATATTTCGTTTTCAGTTCACCCGAATGAGAAACTCCGGTCTAACTCTTAGAATCTATGAACCTGGGATATTCAAATCTAAGAAATTTCATCTTCAGTTCACCCGAAGGAGAAACTCAGGTCCAAATCTAGTAATCTTTGAACCTGAGATGTTGAAATATGATATATTTCGTCTTCAGTTCATCCGAATAAGAAGCTCAGGTCCATATCCTGTAATCTTTGAACCCAATATGTTGAAATATGATATATTTTGTCTTCAGTTCATTCGAATGAGAAGCTCAGGTCCAAATCCTATAATCTTTGAACCCGATATGTTGAAATATGATATATTTCGTCTTCAGTTCATCCAAATGAGAAGCTCATGTCCAAATCTAGTAATATTTGAACCCGAGATGTTGAAATATGATATATTTCGTCTTTAGTTCACCCGAATGAGAATCTCAAGTCCAAATATAGTAATCTTTGAACCCGAGATGTTGAAATATGATATATTTCTTCTTTAGTTCATTCGAATGAGAAGCTCGGGTCCAAATATAGTAATCTTTGAACCCGAGATGTTGAAATATGATATATTTCGTCTTCAGTTCGCCCGAATGAGAAGCTCAGGTCCAAATCTATTAATCTGAACCCGAGATGTTGAAATATGATATATTTCGTCTTCAGTTCACCCGAATGAGAAGCTCAAGTCCAAATCTAGTAATCTTTGAACCCGAGATGTTGAAATATGATAGATTTCGTCTTCAGTTCATTCGAATGATAAGCTCAGGTCCAAATCTAGTAATCTTTGAACCCGAGATGTTGAAATATGATATATATCGTCTTGATTCTCCCGAATGAGAAGCACAGGTCTAAATCCAATGTCCAACCCGAGATGTTGAAATATGATATATTTCGTCTTCAGTTCACCCAAATGAGAAGATCAAGTCCAAATCTAGTAATCTTTGAACCCAAGATGTTGAAATATGATATATTTCGTCTCTAGTTAACCCGAGATGTTGAAATATGATATATTTCGTCTTCAGTTCGTCCGAATGAAAACCTCATGTCCAAATTTAGTAAACTTTAAACCCTAGATGTTGAAATATGATATATTTCGTTTTCAGTCGAAATATGATATATTTCTTCTTCAGTTTATTCGAATGAGATGCTCAGGTCCAAATCTAGTAATCTTTGACCCGAGATGTTGAAATATGATATATTTCATCTTCATTTCACCCGAATGAGAAGCTTAGGTCCAACTCTAGTAATCTTTGAACCCGAGATGTTGAAATATGATATATTTCGTCTTTAGTTAACCCGAGATATTGAAATATGATATATTTCGTCTTCAGTTCACCCGAATGAGAAGCTCAGGTCAAAATCTAGTAATCTTTGAACCCGAGATGTTGAAATATGATACATTTTGTCTTCAGTTGAAATATGATATATATCGTCTTCAGTTCATCCGAATGAGAAGCTCAGGTCCAAATCTAGTAATCTTTGAACTCGAGATGTTGAAATATGATATATTTCGTTTTCAGTTCACCCGAATGAGAAGCTCAGGTCCAAATCTAGTAATCTTTGAACCCGAGATGTTGAAATATGATATATTTCGTCTCCGTTCACCCGAATGAGAAGCTCAAGTACAAATCTAGTAATCTTTGAACCCGAGATGTTGAAATATGATATATTTCGTCTTTAGTTAACCCGAGATATTGAAATATGTTATATTTCGTCTTCAGTTCACCCGAATGAGAAGCTCAGGTCCACATATAGTAAACTTTGAACCCGAGATGTTGAAATATGATATATTTCGTCTTCAGTTGAAATATGATATATTTTATCTTCAGTTCATCCGAATGAGAAGCTCGAATCCAAATCTAGTATTCTTTGAACCCGAGATGTTGAACTATGATATATTTCGTCTTTAGTTCACCCGAATGAGAAGCTCAGGTTCAAATCTAGTAATCTTTGAACCCGATATGTTGAAATATGATATATTTCGTCTTTAGTTAACCCAAGATGTTGAAATATGTTATATTTCGTCTTCAGTTCTTCCGAATGCGAAGCTCAGGTCCAAATCTAGTAATCTTTGAACCGAGATGTTGAAATATGATATATTTCATCTTCAGTTCACCCGAATGAGAAGCTCAGGTTCAAATCTAGTAATTTTTGAGCTCGAGATGTTGAAATATGATATATTTCGTCTTCAGTTCATCCAAATGAGAAGCTCAGGTCAATCTTTAGTGATCTCTCAACCCGAGATGATATAAACTGATATTCTACATGTTAAATTCATCTGAATATGATTTACTTCACTTTATATATCTAGTAATCTCTTAACTTGATATGGTAAAATCTTTGGTCAACTTATGATTTTCTCTAAAATATTATAAACTATAGAGTATATGCTACACCCATGTTATTAAATGATTATTAGTTCGAATCTTATGATCGAAAATACCCTAAAATTATTTTATTTGGAGCATTAAAAGTGAAGATTCTAACCCGAAAAATTGATAGTCAATCATAATAACTTTCGATATGTCAACTTATATAAAGTGCCATTTTTCTGTGAGACGGTATGTGAATATTGTGATTTTCTCTAAAAACAAATGCTTCTCAAAAGAACACACATTCTTCTCATACACTTTCATGATCCATATGAGAACCTCAAAGTTTCAAACAAAAACCAATCGTCCATATTTTTGATGGATAGATCTCAACCGTTCAACCCTTCCTTTTACCTTCTTTGACTTTATCAACCAACCTCTCTCTTCATTCTCTCTCCAACCTTATACCTTCCCAACTCTTATCTTTGTAAAAGAAAGAAAAAAAAACCTAATTTTCTCTCGAACCAATTTCTCTCAAATCCTCTCGTCTCAAGACATAACCCTAACTTTCTCTCGAACCAATTTCTCCATTTCACGTATCTATAACTCTTTGTGAAAGATGTAAGTTATATCTTACATGACTATCGGTTGTTTTTCTTTTTGTTGTTTATCCCTCACTTTCACCGAATCATTACCGATCTATTCGTTTGGGTGTTATTTTTCTCAATTGATGCTCTAATATTTTCTAGAGACAAAAAGATTGGCATATGTTTAGGTTCTTAAAGTTTTTTTTTTTTTTTTTTCAAATCTTAATTTTTTTTTTTTGTCTTTGTTTGTTTAGATTGTTCAATGGTTGTTTAAATGGGATATGAATTAACAAGTAATTCTCATTGAAAAATCTGGGTTCTGTTTGATTTGCATTTGATTTAGATGTTTGATAACATAAAGTTGATGGGGATTTTCTCTACGTAGTAGTACATAGCGTCATCGAAAATTTGTGTTTTGTAAGAACGCAAAGAAGCTTTAGGTTGTCTATTATTTGGTTTGAATTTGTTTTTGGTGTTTAGTAACATCAATTTCATGGAGTTGAAAGGGATATGAGTCTACTTAGCAAGTAAATAGTGTCTTCAAATGATATGTCATTTTGTATAACACATCTCTTTTCTAATGATATGTCAATGTACATACTGATACATGGCAAGGTACATTGAAGGGTCTATCAAGGAGGACAATCGGTGATCTAAGCAATCAAGCTTTTCCATGGAGTACATACCAAAAGCACGTGATGGAAATCACCAAGCCGCTTAGAGGCCTTTCTTGGAGAAGACTTGAGCACAAGTGATGTTAGTCTAAAGGGTGAAAGAGTGTTATAACAATTTTTGTCCTTCCAAGCATATTTCATATGGTTAGTCGCTTTAATCTTATAGTACCTTGTTGATGGAAGTTTAACTACCTTTATTTTTCTCATTTGTTGTAGATGAGTACGGGTGAAAACTATAACAACGCAAATTGGTCTTCTACCAAATCCTACCGCCGATCCTCAAGCCGGGATGCCTTATAGTGTGGAGTCGTCCTCAAGTGAACCTTCCGAGGTATTGAGATATTTTCCCATTGGGCCAAGGCTCAAGAGGTTAAATGTTATACCTGGGGTTGCACATGAAATGGCATGGCGCCATCCATCACCTCAATGAATATGATATGGATGATTTATTTTTTTTGAGCTCCTTAAGTTACATGCTTAATGTGTTTGTGGAGCACATATTTCAGAGCCTAAGTGATTTTAATCTGTTCGCATGCTCTCTAGATCTCCACATTCAGCTCAACATGGCTTTTCACCTAAATTGTACTCTCTCTCTCTCTCTCTCTCTCTCAGATATATGTAATTTTTGTACATGTGTGTAGGTCTTCATGAGTATGATAGCAAATGTTTTTTCTTGTATCCTCTTATTTTAAATCATATTCTCATCCCGACACTAACTTAAAAACAACTGTCTTTCTTTCCAAACATCAGTGTTTAAAATGGCTATTGAACGACATCCTTTGATTTTATATGTATAATGGTTATTGAAGGTGTAGATTGAGTAAGAAAGTAGAGAGGATAGGGTGGTGAATCTGGGTGATTCATACCATAAAAGGGAGACACGGCATCCAATTCCTCTATGAGGATTATCTCGTCAGTTAGTTGTCATTATATCCATCATCCTACAAAAGCTACAACCCACTCTAGGACCTCCAAAAAGACACTACATATGATCTTTTTGGCAGACTTAGGACCAATATCTTCCCGGTATTTGTGATTCACTTGTGTAAAAATGTCAATATCTTGAGAAGCTTATCTTCACAAAAGATAGGTATTTATGTCGCTTATTTTCTTGGTGTGGTCAACACTAAGGTTACTGGATCGACATGTCATGGGAAATTTAAAGTTCCTTTATGGTTTAGATAATAAATTTTGTTGGGTTCTTTGATCTAGTTAGTGTACATCAGTATGCTCAATGCTGTTTCTTGTGCTGTGTTAGTGCATGGAAGCTTCATAGATGTTTTTTATTTGGCTAATAGATACACCTTTTGAAGTGGAAGGAAGCAATTGAGGAGCATTTCTAGATCCCCTCCACGCAGACGCTCTATTTATCCTGATAGGCGACATCGTTCTCCAATTAAACGTTACATATCTCCTCGTCGCAGAGATCAAATCCTAACCTGACGTGATCATTGGCATTCCAAATTCTGGTAAATATACAGCTGAATTTGCAGCTTATTGAGTTGTAGTATGTACTAGCCTGAGAATTTGAGTTTTATACTTGACATTGTAGGTATCTGGCCTGAGTCAGAGAGCTTTAATCAGAAAGGATTAGGTCATGTTCCTAAGAGAGCTACTCTAAAGTAATTGAAGCAGAGTATGGACCACTTTAGAGTCCTCTCACAAAACCATTCTGCGGTCACCTTGTGCTCTCGATCTCGTTCAAGATAAAGATCCAGTCATAGGTCACGATCAAAGAGGTAAAGACAGTTTGTAAATTTGACTATAATTGTTGACTTGTTGTTTCTTTTTCCTCCCCAATTAAGGCTTTGTCTGTTAATATTTAAGACATACACTTGAAACGTTGTCAGTGAAAGTGGTGGAATTGATTACCCAAAGTGTAAGCTCTCTTTTACAATCAAGTTTAGCTTTGGGTGGAAGCCTCGCTCATGCAAAAGAGGGTTGTAGTCTCTTAGTTCCATCTGGACAAAAAAAACATAGAAATGCTCTTGTTATGTTGAGGAAATGATGAAAGAAATATTTGCAAGGATGACATGGCTAATTGCCACAATCTATATGTAACAAGAAAACTCAATATGCGACGTGTTATAAAAGTAACACGCGTCATCATCTTACTGTTGTTACAATTGAGAGTGACACTTTAATAGTTAGAAACGCCGTGACAAAAGGACGACACGTGTCCTATGAGTAATTGTAACAAATTAATGGCAACACTAATATGTGTTACTTTAGCCGTTGCAAAAAGGACACGTGTCGCGGATGCAATTGTTGCAAGGATTCAGTAACAATTATAAGCGTTGCTGTAAATGTGACTTTTATAACACGTGTCATATTCTGAATTGTGGTTAATAGAGAGTAACAGTTAAAACCGTTATAAAAGTCAAAGAGGTTTTAGTTGAGTTTTATAACACGTCGCATATTGAGTTTTCTTGTTACATATAGATTGTGGCAATTAGCCATGTCATCCTTGCAAATATTTCTTTCATCATTTCCTCAACATAACAAGAGCATTTCTATGTTTTTTTTGTCCAGATGGAACTAAGAGACTACAACCCTCTTTTGCATGAGCGAGGCTTCCACCCAAAGCTAAACTTGATTGTAAAAGAGAGCTTACACTTTTGGTAATCAATTCCACCACTTTCACTGACAACGTTTCAAGTGTATGTCTTAAATATTAACAGACAAAGCCTTAATTGGGGAGGAAAAAGAAACAACAAGTCAACAATTATAGTCAAATTTACAAACTGGCTTTACCTCTTTGATCGTGACCTATGACTGGATCTTTCTCTTGAACGAGATCGAGAGCACAAGGTGACCGCAGAATGGTTTTGTCAGAGGACTCTAAAGTGTTTCATACTCTGCTTCAATTACTTTAGAGTAGCTCTCTTAGGAACATGACCTAATCCTTTCTGATTAAAGATCTCTGACTCAGGCCAGATACCTACAATGTCATATAAAACTCAAATTCTCAGCTAGTACATACTACAACTCAATAAGCTCGCATATTCAGCTGTATATTTACCGTAATTTGGAATGCCAATGATCACGTCGGGTTAGGATTTGATCTCTCATGACGAGGAGATATGAAACGTTTAATTGGAGAACGATGTCGCCAATCGGGAGAAATAGAGCGCTGCGTGGAGGAGATCTAGAAATTCTCCTCAATTGCTTCCTTCCACTTCAAAAAAGGTGTATCTATTAGCCAAATAAAAACATCTATGAAGCTGCTATGCACTAACACAAAGACAAGAAACAGCATTGAGCATACTGATGTACACTAACTAGATCAAAGAACCCAACAAAATTTATTATCTCAACCATAAAGGAACTTTAAATTTCCCATGACATGTCGATCCAGTAACCTTAGTGTTGACCACACCAAGAAAAGAAGCGACATAAATACATATATTTTGTGAAGATTAGCTTCTCAAGATATTGACATTTTACGCAAGTGAATCACAAATACCGGAAGATATTGGTCCTAAGTCTGCCCAAAAAGATCATCTCAGAGTGTCTTTTTGGAGGTCCTAGAGTGGGTTGTAGCTTTTGTAGGATGATGGATATAATGACAACTAACCGATTTAGATAATCCTCATAGAGAAATTGGATGTCGGTCTCCTTTATGGTATGAATCACTGGATTCACCACCTTATCCTCTCTACTTTCTTACTCAATCTACACATTCAATAACCATTATACATATAAAATCAAAGGATGTCATTCAATAGCCATTTTAAGCACTTATGTTTGGAAAGAAAGACAGGTTGTTTTTAAGTTAGTGTCAGGATGAGAATATGATTTAAAAGAAGAGGATACAAGAAAAAACATTTGCTATCAAACTCATGAAGACCTACACACATGTATAAAAATTACGTATATCTCTGTGTGTGTGAGAGAGAGAGTACAATTTAGGTGAAAGGCCACGTTGAGCTGAATGTGGAGATCTAGAGTGCCTGCTGACAGAGATTAAAATCACTTAGGCTCTGAAATATGTGCTCCACAAACACGCTTAAGCATGTAACTTAAGGAGCTCAAAAATAAAAAATCAGCCACATCATATTCATTGAGGTGATGGATGGCGCCATGCCATTTCATGTGAAACCCCATGTATAACATTTAACCTCTTTGAGCCTTGGCCCAATGGGAAAATATCTCAATACCTCGGAAGGTTCACTTGAGGACGACTCCACACTATTAGGCATCCCAGCTTGAGGATCAGCGTAGGATTTGGTAGAAGACCAAAATGCGTTGCTAGAGCTTTCACCGTACATCATCTACAACAAATGAGAAAATAAAGCGTAAATTAAACTTCCATCAACAAGGTACTATAAGATTAAATGTGACTAACCATATGAAATATGGTTGTAAGGACAAAAATTGTTATAACACTCTTTCACCCTCTCGACTAACATCACATGTACTCCAAGTCTTCTCCAAGAAAGGCCTCCTAACCGGCTTCGTGATTGCCATCACCTCGGTTTTGGTATGTACTCCATGGCAAAGCCGATCGCTTCATCCACCAGTATTGTCCTCCTTGATAGACCCCTTCAATGTACCTTTCCTTGTATCGTATGTACATTGACATATCATTAGAAAAGAGATATATTATACAAAATGACATATCATTTGAAGATATTATTTATTTCTAAGTAGACTCATATCCCTTTCAACTCCATGAAATTGATGTTACTAAACACCAAAAAACAAAATCAAACCAAATAATAGACAACCTAAAGCTTCTTTGCGTTCTTACAAAACACAAATTTTTCATTGACGCTATGTACTACTACGTAGAGAAAATCCCCATCAACTTTATGTTATCAAACAACTAAATAAAATGCAAACCAAATAATACACATCCTCAAACAGAACCCAGATTTTTCAATGAGAATTACTTGTTAATTCGTATCCCATTTCATCTATATCGATTACAATTATTGAACAGTCTAAACAACCATAGACAGCCAAACAAAAAAAAAATTAAGATTTGACAAAAAAAAAAAAAAAAAAACTTTAAGAACCTAAACATATGCCGCCTCTTTTGTCTCCTAGAAAATATTAGAGCATCAATTGAGAAAACAACACCTAAAACGAATAGATCGGGTAATGATTCGGTGAAAAGTGAGGGATAAACAAAGAAACAAAAACAACCGATAGTCATGTAACATATAACTTACATCTTTCAAAAGAGTTATAGATCTCGTGAAACTGAGAAATTGGTTCTTGATAAAGTTAGAGTTATGTCTTGAGACGAGAGGATTTGAGCGAAATTGGTTCGAGAAAATTAGTTTTTTTCTTTCTTCTGAGCATTTGAGGAGAAAGTGATAAAGAAGAAAGTGATAAGAGTTGGGAAGGGATAAGGAAGAGAGAGGCAGAAGGGTTGATAAAGTCAAAGAAGGTAAAAGGAAGGGTTGAATGGTTGAGATATGTCCATCAAAAATATGGACGATTGGTATTTGTTTGAGGTTCTCATATGGATCATGAAAGTGTGTGAGAAACATGTGTGTTCTTTTGAGAAGCATTTGTTTTTAGAGAAAATCACAATATTCACGGACCGTCTCACCGAAAAATGGCACTTTATATAAGTTGACATATCGAAAGTTATTATGATTGAGTATCGATTTTGTCGGGTTAGAATATTCCGCTTTCAATGCTCTAAATAATTTTAGATAGAAATGTAATATGGGTATTTTCGATCATAAGATTCGAACTAATAATCATTTAATAACATGGGTGTAGCATATACTCTATAGTTTATAATATTTTAGAGAAAATCATAAGTTGACCAAAGATTTTACCATCTCAAGTTAAGAGATTACTAGATATATAAAGTGAAGTAAATCATATTCAAATGAACTTAAGATGTAGAATATCAGTTTATATCATCTCGGGTTGAGAGATCACTAAAGATTGAACTAAGATTCTCATTCTAGATGAACTCAAGACGAAATATATCATATTTCAACATCTCGAGTTCAAAGATTACTAGATTTGAACTCGAGCTTCTCATTCGGTGAATCAAGATAAAATATATCATATTTCAACATCTCGGTTCAAAGATTACTAGATTTGGACCCGAGCTTCGCATTCTAAGAATCAAGACGAAAATATAACATATTTCAACATCTCGGGTTAACTAAAGACGAAATATATCATATTTCAACATCTCGGGTTCAAAGATTACTAGATTTGGACCTGAGTTTCTCATTCGGGTGAACTGAAGACGAAATATATCATATTTCAACATCTCGGCTTCAAAGTTTAATATATTTGGACCTGAGCTTCTCATTCGGGTGAACTGAAGACGAAATATAACATATTTCAATATCTCGGGTTAACTAAAGACGAAATATATCATATTTGAACATCTCGGGTTCAAAGATTATTAGATTTCGACCTGATCTTCTCATTCGGGTGAACTGGAGACGAAATATATCATATTTCAACATCTCGGGTTCAAGGATTACTATATTTGGACCTGAGCTTCTCATTCGGGTGAATTGAAGACGAAATATATCATATTTCAATATCTCGGGTTAACTAAAGACGTAATATATCATATTTCAACATCTCAGGTTCAAAGATTACTAGATTTGGACCTAAGCTTCTCATTCGGGTGAACTGAAGACGAAATATATCATATTTCAACATCTCGGGTTCAAGGATTACTAGATTTAGACCTGAGCTTCTCATTCGGATGAACTGAAGATGAAATATATCATATTTAAACATCTCGGGTTTAAAGTTTACTAGATTTGGATTTGAGCTTCTCATTCGGATGAACTGAAGACGAAATATATCATATTTCAACATCGCGGGTTAACTAAAGACGAAATATATCATATTTCAACATTTCGAGTTGAAAGATTACTAGATTTGGACCTGAGCTTCTCATTCGGGTGAACTGAAAACGAAATATATCATATTTCAACATCTCTGGTTCAAAGATTACTAGATTTGGACCTGAGCTTCTCATTCGGATGAACTGAAGACGATATATATCATATTTCAACTGAAGACGAAATGTATCATATTTCAACATCTCGGTTCAAAGTTTACTAGATTTGGACCTGAGCTTCTCATTCGGGTGAATCAAGACGAAATATATCATATTTCAATATCGCGGGTTAACTAATGACGAAATATATCATATTTCAACATCTCGGGTTCAAAGATTACTAGATTTGGACCTGAGCTTCTCATTCGGGTGAAATGAAGACGAAATATATCATATTTCAACATCTCGGTTCAAAGATTACTAGATTTGGACCTGAGCTTCTCATTCGGATGAAATGAAGAAGAAATATATCATATTTCAACTGAAAACGAAATATATCATATTTCAACATCTAGGGTTTAAAGTTTACTAAATTTGGACCTGATCTTTTCATTCGGACGAACGGAAGACGAAATATATCATATTTCCACATCTCGGGTTAACTAGAGACGAAATATATCATATTTCAACATCTTGGGTTCCAGGATTACTAGATTTGGACCTGAGCTTCTCATTTGGGTGAACTGAAGACGAAATATATCATATTTCAACATCTCGGGTTCAGATTACTGGATTTGGACCTGAGCTTCTCATTCGGGAGAACTGAAGACGATATATATCATATTTCAACATCTTGGGTTCAAATATTTCTAGATTTGGACCTGAGCTTATCATTCGAATGAACTGAAGAAGAAATATATCATATTTCAACATCTCGGGTTCAAAGATTACTAGATTTGGACTTGAGCTTCTCATTTGGGTGAACTGAAGACGAAATATATCATATTTCAACATCTCGGTTTCATATTACTGGATTTGGACCTGAGCTTATCATTCGGGAGAACTGAAGACGAAATATATCATATTTCAACATCTCGGGTTCAAAGATTACTAGATTTGGACCCGAGCTTCTCATTCGAATGAACTGAATTCGAAATATATCATATTTGAACATCCTGGGTTCAAAGATTACTAGATTTGGACTTGAGCTTCTCATTCGTATGAACTAAAGACGAAATATATCATATTTCAACATCTCGGGTTCAAATATTACTAGATTTGGACTCGAGCTTCTCATTTGGATGAACTGAAGACGAAATATATCATATTTCAACATATCGGGTTCAAAGATTACAGGATTTGAACCAGAGCTTCTCATTCGAATGAACTGAAGACAAAATATATCATATTTCAACATATAGGGTTCAAATATTACAGTATATGGACCTGAGCTTCTTATTCTGATGAATCAAGACAAAATATATCATATTTCAACATCTCGGGTTCAAAGATTACTAAATTTGGACCTGAGTTTCTCCTTCGGGTGAGCTGAAGATGAAATTTCTTAGATTTGAATATCCTAGGTTCATAGATTCTAAGAGTTAGACCTGAGTTTCTCATTCGGAGTGAACGAGAAACGAAATATATATCATATTTGTACATCACAGTTCAAAGATTACCAGAGTTAGACTGAAGTTCTCGTTCGGATGAACTGAAGACGAAATATATCATATTTGAACATCACAGGTTCAAACATTACCACAGTTAGACTTGAGTTTCTTGTTCGGATGAACTGAAGACGAAATATATCATATTTCAACATCTCGGGTTCAAAGATTACTAGATTTGGACTTGAGCTTCTCATTTGGGTGAACTGAAGACAAAATATATCATATTTCAACATCTCGGGTTCAAATTACTGGATTTGGACATGAGATTCTCATTCGGGAGAACTGAAGACGAAATATATCATATTTCAACATCTCGGGTTCAAAGATTACTAGATTTGGACCCGATCTTCTCATTCGAATGAACTGAAGACGAAATATATCATATTTCAACATCCCGGGTTCATAGATTACTAGATTTGGACTTGAGCTTCTCATTCGGGTGAACTGAAGACGAAATATATTATATTTCAACATCTCGGGTTCAAATATTACTAGATTTGGACTCGAGCTTCTCATTTGGATGAACTGAAGACGAAATATATCATATTTCAACATATCGGGTTCAAAGATTACAGGATTTGAACCAGAGCTTCTCATTCGAATGAACTGAAGACAAAATATATCATATTTCAACATATTGGGTTCAAAGATTACAGGATATGGACTACTAGATTTGGACCTGAGCTTCTTATTCGGATGAACTGAAGACGAAATATATCATATTTCAACATCTTGGGTTCAAAGATTACTAGATTTGGACCCGAGTTTCTCTTCGGTGAATCAAGATAAAATTTCTTAGATTTGAATATCCCGGAGTTCATAGATTCTAAGAGTTAGACCGGAGTTTCTCATTCGGGTGAACTGAAAACGAAATATATATCATATTTGTACATCACAGGTTCAAAGATTACCGAGTTAGACTTTGATGTGACTCAATAATGTTGTAGAAAGTGGTAGTAAGGTTGTCGTTCACTCGACTTGACGAGATTGATTTTAAGAATTAATAAAAGAAAATAAAAGAAAAATATATACAAATATTGTCACAAGATGAAGAGATGGGTCGGGACTCGATTCGGCCAAACTCATAACAAAAGGTTCAAATATTAATTCTTTTAACAATTATCGCTCAACAAATAAAAACATGGACTCTTATTTTTGCCAAGGTAGATTCTCAAAATATTAGTTATAAATCGTAAGCATGGGACATCAAACATTTAAGCAAACATGACCCATCTAATAAAATAATAACTAATTTAATCAAATCATAATTCAATTTTTAATTAGTGCAAAAGTCATAAAAATAATTAATTAAAATTACCCATGTATGAAATTTGTCTTCCTCCATCGTCCCAGTAATGGGGTCTAGCTCATCATGTTGGAAACACGCTCAAAAGTCGATTTCATTGATCAAAAATGGTTTACAAATGATGAACAAAGGAGAAATGATGAAAACCGGGTTTGCAATGCTTATAGTTGTTTGCAAACACTTGTTACAAACTACGATAGAGATAAAGTGTTTGTTGTTCATGACTGCGACCCACGTTTGGTAGTCGTTTTTCAACAGTGAAAAACGATTGTCTTCGATAGTCTGTTCTTCACGTTCTTCACAGATGCAGCAGCAGAAATGGTGATTTTGCAACTCGATTTTCTGAGCTCTGTAATGCTCTAAACTGTCCCCAAACTCTCCATCCCCGCTCTAATACTCCTCACCACCTTTTATAGCCTCTCATGCACGAGAAATCTCCTCCATAACTCCATATATTTTCTTCATTACTTTGCTTTTTAAAGAAAATATTCCGAGAATATTTTCTTAACCTTTTTAATCTCCTCCGAGCCTTGATATGCTTCAAACACACTCCCTACACACTCGATACATATTCCGAAGTGGTATAACACGGTGCAAACACACACCAGTGAGCTGACAAACTCGTGATGTCCGAGTAATACTCCACCTCTCTGTTTTGCTTTACTTCGGGTTTTCTAGCCAATTTCGGGCTGAGCCAAAGACCCAAACCAATCGTTTGGCCCAATAAAGTCGTCCCCAGAGAGTTTCAACGGTTGAATCTCTCCTCAAGTACCCAAAATCCATCTCTAAGTTACGCAATGAAGAACCAAATTTCCCGCCAAATTCATAATTTTGAAATGATGAAGATGGTCACCCTTATCCAACAGATGGGGTGCGAATATCAATTGGGTGCCCCTTAGTAATTCGGTTACCCCTTATCCAAAGTGGGAGTCCGAATATCAAATGTCCTCCGGGGGTGTTCCGAGCAACTTTTCGAGCCAAATTTTCCAACAAACTTATTTCCAAAAAATACCTACAAACACACAAAACACCATAATAAGGACATAAAACGAATACCAACAATGCGAAACATTGAGAACAAATTAGACACATAAATGCGTCTATCAAATACCCCCAAACTTATTATTTGCTAGTCCTCGAGCAAATTTATTCTAGAAAATAAAAATCATTTGAACCCCTAGGTGGCCCTAGTGGCAGTGTTGTCTCCTGTGAGGGTTTACCGCAGGTGTACCCACAAAACCTTTACCTGCACCCTAGCTATCTACACAAAGTAACCTGGAAGTCACTAAAGAATCTCCTTGGTTGGCATACTTATTGACTACGGGAGAGGAAGTACCCCTGATGCGAAATTCCAATTGTTGTACACGAGTTTGCACTCAAGCATACTAAAATTCATATAAAGTGACAGAGCTCTACTCGGATAGTTTCGGACATCATAAACCTAGTCAACCAATCACATGTATAGATTAAGAAGATGGATGTAGAGAAAAAACGTGATGATGTTAACTAAGGTGAACCTATCCTAATGGACTGAGATAGCGCTCTGGACTGATATCAACACACTGGCATATACAAGGGAACCAGTGGTCGACTTTATTGAATTTATTCTGGTTGGTCTGATGGTCTGGTCTCAATTTCAATTTTTTTTTTCCATCTCGGTCACTCTATTTCACCCTAGCAATGGTAAAAAGAAAAACAAAAAGAAGTGATCAGGATTCTTTCGATGTTTCCATCACGAGGATATGGCGAAACTATCATGTTTTCTTTTCTAACACCCGAGCTATGTGAATAGACTCTTCTATACGTTTCCATCTAATCGATTGGTTCCTCAACTCCTACAACCAAAATGCTTCCATCCACTTAGATTGGTTAGTGCCGACCTTAATAAACTTAAATTTCTAGCTCTCAGGAGTTTATTTATTGCAACTAAAAACTAACAAGAAGTTTCTTCCCCACCCCCAAACTTAAATCTAACATTGTCCTCAATGTTCTAAAGATGAAATTAAAAGCATGAACAATGAGAAACTGTCACCACTTGAAGAAAAGAGTAAGGAAAGATATTACCGTGTTGCAAGAGCATGGGTTACCTCCCAAGAAGTGCTAAGTTTAAAGTCTTCACCAGACATCGAAGGAATTAGTCACCTCATAGAATCATAAAGTAATAGCCGGAATAATCGTGGATCCCCAAAACCAAATAGGGCTACCACAAGTAAAAGGAATCTGCAACATCCCAAGAAAAATAGCAAATAAAACACACCCTTGTCTAGTTTCCTGTTTAAAACAACTACATCTAGTTGTGGTTCGGAGTTCGGAGTTCTATAACCGGATCTAGATAACATATTTTCATGGGTTGCATTTCCTCAAAAGTTGAATCCGAATGTTTAGGTTCTAGAGTCTGGAAAAACTCAAATAAAAGCTTAGAAGCACATAATAATAACCTAAATAATTGCGGATCCTCAAGTCAATCGACTTGACTCATACAAATTGACCACGGTAGTGGTCATTCTTAACAAATGTGTCGACCTAATCTGCTAAAGTAATTAGGTTTAGTCTCAAAACTTAATAATTGACACATCTTATACGTTCCCACAATTGGAAGGAAGGTTTTTGGTGGGAAAACAAAGTCAATCATGGTATCATAGCCCTGGGTTAACCACATCAACCTGAGGATGGGTTTCTAACAACTGAACTTCTTTATGGACACAACTAGGTTCAGGAAAAAGTGTATGAAGATAATCTTTTAAAATGGTTGAGGCACATATGTCAAGTCCCAAGTTAGGGACCTTTCTAAGAGTTAAAGCACATGGAGAATGATAATCACCCCAAAACTTAGAGTTTTCGTGTCTCTAGAAAGACTAGTCACAACTTCCCTAATTTCAAGGTCATCTGATTCTGAAAATGGTCAATTGATTCTTCTAAGTCAGGTACATCCTCACTCATATCTATGAGTTCATTTTCTTTTTTCTAAGCCTATTGTTTCTAAATCGCTAGACTCAAAATGTACTCGTCCTCTAAACCATCATTGACTTCGTAATCTAAAGGAAATACTACATCGTCTAAAACGGGGTGTCTCTAGTCAAATCCTCATCCTTTTGAATAGGTGAATAATTATTAAAATTATTTGGATTTGAACTAGAAATATTATCATTATTAAGCTCAATTGGGGTAACAATTTCGATCACTATGCCTATTTATCTCAAATTCTTCATCAACACTATCCTCATCATAATCATCATTATAATAACATGAAAATGGTTGAACTTCATCTAAACAAGTAGTGTTACCAATTCTAACCTCGTCATCTTGATTATGTGAATAAAAATTATCCTTATTTTCAAGGGTGGTATTGGGAACACTATATTGGAATTTAATACTATCTTGAGCAAATTTTTCCACAATCCTATTTGTACTCTCGAGAAATTGATTGAGGGACTCTTCTAGAGATATCTTAGTTGATCGCTCTCTACGGACTCTTCTCGACGGAATATTATAAGTCTCATTCATAAATAAGTGAAACTTCATGTTGACTCATTGAAACTCTTGAGAGACTCTTCAAAGAAATTGGAGGATCGTTTTGCTCGTAAGAGTGATGCACGTGTGGATAATAATTGGGATCACCATGGTATGACCCATAACTTTCAAAATATTGGCGTTCCCAACCACTATTCACACTATGGTCATAAAAAAGAGTAATGTCCATATTTTTCAGTTGGATAATCATTGTATTGGCTGTTATAATACCAGTTTGACATCCTAACTACAAGGGAATTCTACACAAACACAAACAAGGCTGACTCGACCACAACAAACCTACTGATTTCTAGCAAACAAAAGCATGATGGCTCCACTTAGATTGTTTCTGACCACCTTCTAATCCTTGAAAGGGAATTAAGTTACAATTTAAGCGGACCCCTCTCCTGAATCAATACGAGTTGAAGTAAGTTGAATAGAGGCGAGGAAGTCACAGCGGAGCTTTGATACCCAAGGCCTCACCGCATTACAAGGCGGCGCAGTCACGCATTCAAGTCACAAAAACCATCATGAACTTCGAAGTATGCTTAAAGAGTAACCAATATTTTTCGAATGACTTTCCTGTTAAGCTCGTTACCCTATCGGTCTCGTTCTAGTCAATATTTTAAGGCTTAGGTTCGCGTAGGTTACGTGTTCCTAAGGCGGGCAAGAAGGAAACAGTGATGAAATCCGAGTCCTTATCTTGATATGGCCAGGCCTTGCCCTTTACTAGAAAATTAAATCCGATTTGGTCCTCAACATATATGCATACAAAATCATCCGATAACCCGTGACATGGATTCGCGGGTGTTTAGAATTCTTACCTCCCGTTCCAGGGGCCGAACCGTTGAGGTCGACTCGGGCCACGACTCCTATGTCGTGTACGAACCCGAGGGGCCGAGAGACGATATTGTAATCGTCGTCCTTCCCCGTGCGCTTTATATTTAAATAACCCTCCTTAAGGTTTTAAGAAAAAATGTCCAATGTTCAATGTCCAAAAATAAAAATATCCAAAAATATAAAAGATTACAAAAATAAAAGCCTATTTACAGTTTCTAAAAAAATAAAAAATAAAAAAATCCAATAAAAATAAATTAACTCGTCACCACCTTTTATAGCCTCTCATGCACGAAATCTCCTCCATAACTCCATATATTTTCTTCATTACTCGGCTTTAAAGAAAATATTCCAGAATATTTTCTTAACCTTTTTAATCTCCTCCGAGCCTTGATATGCTTCAAACACACTCCCTACACTTGCGATACATCTTCCAAGTGGTATAACACGGTGCAAACACACACCAAGCAAAGCAAAACCCGTGACAGTCCGAGTAATACTCCACCTCTTCTTTGCTTTACTTCGGGTTTTCTAGCCAATTTCAATGAGCCAAAGACCCAAACCAATCTGTTAGGCCCAATAAAGTCGTCCTGAGAGTTTCAAATATTGAATCTCTCCTAAGTACCCAAAACCCATCTCTAAGTGCCGCAATGAAGAACCAAATTTCCCGCCAAATTCATAATTTTGAAATGATGAAGATGGTCAGCCCTTATCCAACAGATGGGGGTGCGAATATCAATTGGGTGCCCCTTAGTAATTGGGTTACCTCTTATCCAAAGTGGGAGTCCGAATATCAAATGTCCTCAGGGGTGTTCCTGAGCAACTTTTCGAGTAAATTTTCCAACAAACTTTATTTCCAAAAATACCTACAAACACACAAAACACCATAATAAGGAAAAAAAACTAACACTAACAATGCGAAACATTGAGAACAAATTAGACACATAAATGCGTCTATCGGACTTGAGGTTCTCGTTCGGATGAACTCACAGACGAAATATATCATATTTGAACATCACAGTTCAAACATTACCACAATTAGACTTGAGTTTCTTGTTCGGATGAACGAAGACAAATATATCATATTTGAACATCACAGGTTTGGAGATTACCAGAGTTAGACTTGAGTTTCTCGTTTGGATAAACTGAAGACGAAAGGGAGCCACTAGGGGTATTTTTTAAGAAATTATTAGTATTATTTTTTTTGTTTTCCAAAATTGAAAAAAATTATAAGGATATTCATTTTTAAGAAATTATTATTATTATTTATTTATTAAATATTTTTTTACCGGAAGATCGCTATGGGTGTTTTCCCAAATTGATTTTTTAAGAAATTATGTATATATATTTTCCAAAATTAAAATAAAAAGAAAAATTGTACTAAAACGTTTGTAGCCACAAGATTTAGTCGACTTTGACAAAATCATGTGTGAAACAAACGTGTCACACGTTCAAGTGCGATAGAGGAAAACTAAATCTAAAACAAGATCGAAAAAACTCATTCTTTTTTCACCATTCATTTTCTTCCTTCCTTCTTCATTCCCGCTCCAATTTCCCTCCCAATTAATCAATATCACGAAAGGATTTCAAAATCTTTTGAATCCAATGATTTCGGTTTCCCACCAATTGTTCCCCCCAATTTTCCATCTAAAACTCTATTTAAGAGGTGTTGAATCTCCTGCTCAACCACACCATCTCAACTTCTCTTGTAGTTGCAGATTCTCACTTATAAATCATCCATTGTAGTTTTCCTTCACTCTTAAAAGGTATTCAATCTTATTAGTTAAAAGGTATTCAAACAGATTAGGTTTATTTTCTTTTTAGGTTTTTCTATTACAAATTTAGGGTTTACAAGTATTGAGGCAATCTTGAACGAGTTCAAATCTGCCTTCAATTTTTATTTATACAATCTTTTTCAAGTACTGGGTTTTTTTTCCTTTTTTTCTTGTTATGTTTTGCAGATTATACATTCGGACTTCAATTTTTGTTTTGGTATAACAATCATAGAGCCATTAGCATTGAAATGGCTAATGATTTGTCTAATTAGTACAAATTACAATACTTAATGTTGCTTTCAATTTATGTTTTAGCCTTTTTTTTGTACCTACAGACTATTGAGTTCAAATCTGCCTTCAATTTTGTTTATCAAGTATGTGTAAAGTGCTAATTGAGAGCCAGAACTATGACACACAGAACACTGAGACTGTTACTCCCTTTACTTCTGCAAGAGATGAAGCATCTGACATTCATATTAAGGCTTGTTATGTACTTATGTTGTCCTATTGTCCTGTTGTTTGTTAGAACCCCTTGCAGCAGACGAGAGGAGAGTGCAGATTGAAACCATCTTGGATGAGACTCTTGTGTTGTATATGATGCACCGCAGGGGGATGATTACACGAATTTGAAGGACTTTTTAGGTATATCTGGATGGTTAGTATGGCCTTTAAAATGGCTGGAATTTGTGGATGAATGAATATGTTGTGGGTGATGGTATCTTTTTGAGCAATTTAAGTTACATGCGTAACAGTGTAGAGCAAATCTCTTTTGGTTTTAGTTCTTGGTTGTTTTGAGAACTTAGTGCAGCTTTCGTTACATGTGTAACTTTGTGGAGCTTACTTTTTGGTATAGTTTTTTGTTTTGTGAGCTTAGTGCTGATGTGCAGCTTCTTTTGATACTAAGTTCTAAAAGTACTTGTGATCCTGTTGTAATTACTAAGAATTATAATGTCTTTTTGTTTCTCAAACTGTTCTTCATATTACCATATAAAAATGACTGCAAGTTTTTCCAGGGTTCTAAACAGTGCTGTAGAGATAGTGCAAAAGATTTGCAGACCTCAATACACTTGACAAACAAAGGAAACAAAACATTTCCAAAACTGCAAGATACTACAGAGCAATACACAAAAAGTTGAAAACTCATACATAGACTAGGCACTTAAGAAATCATCTTGCAGAACACCAAAACTGCAGACAACAAAAAGCTGAAATTTTTTATAGAAGTTTATGTAGTTTTTGTACATAGACAAGGAAGTTCACATACACCAAACAAAATTTAAAGGAAATGTACACAAATGATGTTTCAAAAGATATGAAATAGGCTAGCAATGATAGACAATATTGAATGAACTTGGCGTTATTCGAACACACATCTTCTGACGGGAGGTCAGATGTGCTACCATTGCACTACAAGTTCGGCATTTGAGCATGCGAATAATGGAATTTTTGTTTAAAAAGTCAAATATCCAGGAAAGCTAAGAAATTCCTGCACAAAACAGTCAGAAAAAGTCCAAACTTAAGTTTAAGTTTTGATCGCATAAGTATTTGCTAGTGTGCATTGTCTAAGCGGTTCTATTAAAGTTATATCAGTAACCTAACTCTAAGTTGATGACCCACCGGCAATGGTCCAGGTGCAAACATAGTAGGTTCAAGAATAGGATAACCACTCACCCAGAGAGTACCTTTCTTGACTTGGCAACGACACTGTGGCAGCTGCACTCACAGCAGCTGTGAAATGAGCCATTTATGGCTTCCCAGCAACAATTGCTGCCACTGCTTGTCCCTATAAAGGTTTGCAGATCAAAAATGCATAAGCTATTAGTGCATCCATGAATATTTGGATGGGAAATATAATAATTACCTCAGCATAGTGAATGTCGGATAAGCGGTTTAAAAATGGGAAATAGAATAAAGACCTCATCATCGAAATGCTAAACCGCTAACCCAAATGCCTACATACTCCATTTTGAGGATCAAGCATAACATAGTTCAACTACTTAGAAATTATTATACAAGCAATGAAATCCAGCTCAAATTAATAACACTCCTATATGGTTGCAAATCAACATTCTAGTTAAGTAGATCAACGAATATAATATGGCTAAGTATCAGCCATGACTAAACTTGTAAAGCTCTCCCAAATCCCCTGCCATTCAAGTACTCGGAGTATTCTGCATTCTATGAAACAAGCAAACAGAGATTCAATTCACGAGCACGGATCTTGCCCCATCCACTTGACTCCCAATGCTTAGCAGTTAGACGTGCTAGACAATACATTACATTCTGCGCATACACCGTATGAAAAAGATAACAATCACCATCAGAATGGGCTTACCTGCAATAGAAAATCTCACTTTCCAAATCTCTAACCCACTGACATACGTGATTGCACGAATACATCCTGCACGCTGAGAGGCCCATATTCTCAAATCTCTAGCGCTTCAATTCTGGGAGTAAAGGTAAAGATGCAGGCGGCATAGTCCTCCGTGACAACCTCTTCTGGAAGGTCTGGTTCATGGAAATATGATAGTCCGCAAGTCCCTCTCTTTTCCTCATGGTCGCCGTTTTCTGAACAGTCGACACAAGGTCAGTCTAAGAAAGTTGTAAGCATTTATGCAATTCAATTTGATCAGCCAGGCCTTGACTGTGGAGAAGAACATGCCTGGAAATCTGGATATGATATTTCCCTTTTGAGAGGAATAAACATAATATATAAATGATTGAAGAATGAATGAACCAATTTTATCTTTCATATAAGAACTCCAATTCTGTATGGCTATCATAAAAGATAAGGAAAATAACGTCTCTGCAATGATATGGACTAGAATTGGAAATTAATCTTCATGAATCATGATACAAGGTTGTTAGAAAACCACGAAACAACACCACACCAATGCCAAAGAACATATCTAAATTACTAGACATAGCACCACACCAATGCCAAAGAACATATCTAAATTACTAGACATACCGCAGGCAACACGTCGTTCTTTTATTCCACTAGAAACAACCAAGCGCTAAGTATTTATGCATAACATTTCATTCTACTTCTCTTCACTCTTTCTAACTTTCTTCTCTTAGGACTTAAAATTATGGATTAGCTGGAAATATAAGTCCCAATTCCTAGAGAGAGGGAGAATTCCCAAATAACTTAATAGTATTCTGTCCCTTGTGAAGACAACAAATAGAGGGAAAACGTTGGCCTGTGCCCAGTGCGATCACTCAGCAACCTGCAAGCACAACATACCAAACAAGTCGACTGAAATGAGGAAAAATTGAGCTTAAGATTAATGCTCCTCCTTTTCATAATCACAATCCTCATATTGTGACCTGCTAACATGGACTTGGTATTCACCTTCGTCTGCATTTTGAGTTCAACCCGGTGGATATATATGTAACGCTCATAAATTAGAGAAACAGAAGGAAGGTAATCAAATATGTGTATCATATCTACTTCTAGTCTATATCTGGTTGATTAGTAGGCAGTGACTATCACGGTATTCTAACCGAGTGCATAACAAAGAAAAGTTGCTTATAAAAAAATCTGTAAATAGAAGCATTGAGAGCAAAATTTGACAAAGTAGCAATGCCACCTAGAAGGGACCTACTAATCCAGATGGTAAGACGGATGTATGCACTCATAATATTTTCACGATGAAAAGGGTACATAATCATTAGCTTTGGATTTTGGACTCACACAAGATATAACAATCCAGAAAACAATTAGAAGAGGAAATAGATCGCTTCGGAAATGTGAGTTTCTGCAAGCCGTAAAGGTAGTCCTCCAAAGTTAGATGTCAAAAGGATATGAATAAATTTCCCTGGGTGTAATCAACTCAAGTTCACCTAAACTCATTCTATGTTGACTTTGGTTTAGCATCCTTATAATTATTTCCCGTGTTAAACATATTCTGAATGTTTGACACCCTAGACAACCTAGAATCTGATTAATGGGCCAAAACTAAGAATCTATATTTTATCATAAGTAGTCTGGAAACAACTTGACAAATAACATGTCAACATGGTCTATAAGATGGAACAAATGACGTTCATTTAATCAAGTATGGAATTATTCTACAAAAGAGTAAAGGTTGGTGATATGAACTAGCGTAATGTTGGTCTTTTAGAAGAACTGAGAAATGAAATTTCAACACAAAAGGCTCTGGATAACAAAATAAAAGGTCGATATTCATACTTTGCTTCTCTGCATTTTCTTTTAACTCAATCTGATAGGCTTGCAGATCATCGAGTGTGTTCTTGCAGTCCTGGATATGCTGGTTTATCTCCTCTTTGAACTTGTCATGTATGATCTTCAGGCGCTCTTGTTGCTCTACAAAATATTGAAATCTATCAACCCTCATAGTATATGCAGAATAAATTTCGTTTACTATGCTCAGCAGCACTGGAATTACTCTCAGTGACCAACTCAAAAATCAATAAATCACCTTCAGGTTGACTGCGGCAGCAGTCATATAGTTAGATGTTTACTTCTTGTACTCTAGATGATGATGCAAAGCTTGCATCAAGATCTTGATTTTTACTAAACTTCCAAAGACACCTTAAGCATAGAAGTTAAGTCAGACAACTGAAACCGACCTATACAAAACATTACAAACTGATTTACAAGTCAGGATATCTCAAATCGCAAACATCTAACAGGGACATTGTATAATATGCTGGAATTGTTGTTCATAGAGCTATAATCCACAAGAAGCCATCCTAGCTTAGTTCCATAGAAAAATGGCTATAATCATCAAATAAGACAACTAGCTAGGGAACCATTCAACATTCGGTGTTACCCTCGATCATCAGCTACTGTATGCATATAATTGCATATATTACAGTAATAACATCAGTTTTGTTTCAATAGTCCATGGTGATGTTTTTATTAAAGATTAGTAAGCTAAATCATTTTCATCATTGCATCCACTTCTATAAACTTCTTGGACAATTAACTTTCAACACAATAAATCTATATGGACATCAACTTAGTTCTACTAAACATGCAATTGATGAAGAACAGATTATAGCAAACTTCATCTCCAAAAACAATTTATCTATTTCTGCATCTCATACTATAATCAATCTAAACTAATAGAACCCACATCAAAAAATCAGTTCTGTAATCAATCTAAACATTCAAAATACCCTATAATTTCACCCCTAATCTTTCACCCAATTTCATATAACTAAATTATCAAATGATTCTGCAGATATAAAACTTACCTCGTCAAGAAAAAGATGACCCAACGAAATTATCATCAGCAGAATCAACTCTGAACCATCTTCAATGTTCCCACAAAGAAAATCAATTTATCATCAAGAAAATCCATAAACTCTGGACCATCTTCTTCATCGATTTAGGTCAAATCGATGGACATAATTAACAGAATCTATAACCTAGCTAAAATTGATTAGATTTACATTCAAACTCAGATTCAGTTTTGGTGAAACAGCTAACCTCGCTTGAAATTTTTACACTCTCAGAGAGGGTTAATGGTGGCACCCACGAAGAACGAAGGAAGACGAAGATTTTTCTCTTGTGTTGTGTCGACTAAATCAAGAGAAAAGGGTTAGAATTTGTGCAGGTCAAATTTCCTACTAGGTCATGAATTGTTGACTTGGTCTTGAATTCAGTTTTCTAATATTAAGAAAAATAAAAATAAAACTAAAAATATATTTTCATTTTAGAAATTAAATAAAATTGTTAGTTTGTATAAATGTTGGGAAAGTTGTGACAATCAAAATCCCAAGAGTGGTTGATTTGGGGTTGTTTTATATGTGGTGAAAGTTTTGGGTGGAATTATCATTTTAGATTATAATTGTGATTGTTTGGATAATTATCAACAAATATTATTGTTACTAGTAAAAAAAATTAATATTCTTATTTATTATCACGAATACAAAATTTGTCAACATTTATAATTGTTGGAAGAATTATCACAGGCGTATCAGTGACTGAAAAATAAACTGTGAAAAATTGCACTGTGAGAAAATCCTGGTTTTGGTGTAGTGTTACCAAGTCTCCCGAAATATCACCTCTCGAGGAGAGATTTCTACCATGCATATGTTCAAGAAAAAGTCTCTCTAAATCTCTTAAAATAACAAATCAATGACTTTCAACTCTCCTTCGAATAACATGAGTGTTGGAGTGACTCTTATGAAATCCTAATACAATAACAAGGAGTTTCAGAGAATTTAAATGACTTGAAAAAAGTCTCTAACCAATAACAAGAGACATTCAGAGACTCTCTAAAAGTTTCTATGGACTAACAGTAGATTTCTGAATTCCCCCAGAAGTCATTCAAAATCTTATTTGACTAACCCCCTGTTATTTTCTTATAGCAGTTCATTCCAGAAATAAAGTCCATATAAAAACCTATACAAACCATAGTTCATTCCAGAAATGAAGTCCATATAAAAACCTAAAAAAACAGACTTCATTCCAGAAATGAAGTCCATATAAAAACCTATACAAACCAGAGTTCATTCCAGAAATAAAGTCCATATAAAAACCTAAAAAGACTTCATTCTAGAAATGAAGTCCATATAAAAACCTACACAAACCAGACTTCATTTCTGGAATGAACTCCATATAAAAACCTAAAAAAACAGACTTCATTCCAGAAATGAAGTCCGTATAAAACCTATACAAACCAGACTTCATTTCTGGAATGAACTCATATAAAAACCTAAAAAAAACAGACTTCATTCCATAAATGAAGTCCGTATAAAAACCTATACAAAGAAGACTTCATTTCTGGAATGAAATCGATAAAAAAACCTAAAGAAACAGACTTCATTTATGGAATGAAGTCCATATAAAAACCTATACAAACCAGACTTGATTTTTGGAATGAACTCCATATAAAAATATCAGCAGCATCATCTTCATCTTCAACAACAACAACAGCAGCAAAGAACTTCATCAAAATTCATCGTCGTCAATCATCTTCAACAACAGCAGCAACAAAAAACGACGAAAAACACCCAAATCTTCAACTTCTTCATCGATTTCAACAACATCAAATTCATCGTCGTCTTCAACATCATCTTCATCATCGTCTTCAACAGAAACAACAACATCATCGTCTTCATCTTCTTCTTTATCAAGACAACAACTAGAAAAAACCCTAAAAATGGAGTTCATCTTCATCTTCAAAACAAGCAGCAGCAACAACATGAGATCGTCGTTGTCTTCATCAAGTAGATCGGGTTCGTCATCGTCTTCAACATCAAATCTGATCAAATCATCAAGAAAAAAAAAAAAAAGAGAGAGAGAAAAGTAGATCTGTAAAAGAAAATAAGATGAGAGAGAAAGTAAATCTGAGAATGAGATATTTTCTAGTAATTTTGGTATATATGTGGTCACCCTAGGACCAAACCATTATTTTCTAGGACCAAACTATAATATAAGGGTATTTGTGCCACCACACAATGAAAATTACATCATCCATGACATCACCCTAGGACCAAACCATAATTTCTAGGACCAATCTATAATATATTTTCCCAAATAGGACCAAACAGACACATGACTGAGTCAACTGGACTAGACTCTCCCTAATATATTATTCCTAGGACCATATGGTATTTCCTACCTTTATGAAATCATCAGAGATGGATCGGCCATGATAACGAAATTGATGATTACAAGGTAGTAAGGATTTAAGGTTATTTAAAGTCTTCTGGTTGTTGGAATAAGATTTTTGGAATTGTATTAACATCTACATTTAACATCTCTTACTCGTTTATTCTTCTTCCCTTAAGTGGGAATGTAATAAATACCCTTCATTCCACATCTTGTGGTTTCCTTTTTCTATAATGGATTGGCGAAAAATCCTAGGAGTATTAAGTTATTGCTTCTTTCTACAATGAGAAAAACCTTCCTTGAGGCAGTAGCAACTATGTCAATCCTTCCAGAAGACATATAAACGGACATCTTTATGAAGTTTCCAGTAAAATCCATCTAGATTTGTAGGTGCCTATGCAAGCTCTAGCGTAACCTTTTTTACAGCCTCCTAAATCAAGTAACAACAATCATCAGGTCATATTTATTAAAATTAAATCAAAATCAAACATACTAACATAACCTATAATAAACTACATTAGGTATTTCAATTCTTTTGAGGAAACTTGGCCTTCCAGTGTGGACTATTCTTTCACCAGCTCTTAGTCTTGCACCTCTCTTGGCTAAATCATCTGTAGAATAATTTACTTTACAAAAACTATGTTGAAAACTTTTTGATGTAAACTTTTTGTAATTTGGTTTTCAATTAATAAAAATATATATGATTAAGCAAAAAAAAGGTCATATTTATTAATAAGAAGCTTTCTTCTATATACTCAATAGATTTTTATTTTTTTAATATCATCATCACCAATGCCATCAGTTAACAAAGTTATAAAAATAAATTTCTAGACCATTCGTATTATATTTTGTTTGGATATTGGATTCTTGAAAGAAACTCCAGATGTTTCTCTAACCTAGACGACTCATCAGTGTTATCATCATTAGTAGTATCAACATATAATAAGTTTGAAGGTAATGAAGCTCTGGATATGGATTACCCATTCGAAGACCTGCCAATATATTGAGAACTTTGCTGTTTAGTCCACTAAACCCGACCCGGGTTAATGGCTATTCCAGCGGGAAAACATATTTACTCCCTAGTTCAAAAAAGTTTTGAAAAGAGTAAAATTACTCTACTAACCCTAACATATAATACTACGTATGTTACTACATATATTACTACATACTACATACTAGATCTTAACCCGTGCCGTAACGGCACGGGATGTTTTGTCTCTAATACGATATTGTTCACATTTTTCTTGCTTCATTTTATTCGTGAGTAATTATTTTGATATTCAAATAGGTTTTTGGGAAACAAAATGGGTTACCTCGATCTTTTATTTTTTACTTAAGCATGTTATTCCAATTTATTATCTCGATTTGAGTAATAATGTTGTGCCAACATGAAAATAAAATAAAAAATACAGTAAATAAAAAATTTTCCCTATTTATTGTTCCATCATACCATAATTTCAAACTTCAAAAAGAATATTTCATCTAACAGTACATATACCTAAACTGCCAATCCAACTCCATGATGTTTATGAATACTTTTGTTCCGAAATTATTGATAACTAAGGCTCTAAGGAGTGAAGCAAAAACCCATAATATTTTCCCTACTATAGATAAACACTATTTATTTATTTTTGCAAAATGTGAGAGTTATAAAAATGAAGAACCCTTGGCTATTGGAAGGCTGAGATATACACATGTGAGTTGAAAAAATAAACTTATAATAGTAAATCAAAACATGTGTAAGATTCTTTCTCAATCATATTGATAACATAATATTGAAGAAATTCGTGGATAAAAAGATTTCACACCAACTATGCTAAGTAGTGCATGAATGACGTTCTCACATCTAGTGTTACTCAAGTAATTTGGAGTTTTAAAGAGCATAGTCATATTGATATTTGTATCTACATAAATTCAACTAACCTTCCAAGAAAAATTATTAGTTTCAAGGTAGAGCCGACACCTCGCCTTCAATGTATACAACACACATTGGGTTTAATCGGCCTTGAGATTAAAAAAATACCCCAATATTAGTCAAATAATGTCTACAAATACGGATCGAAACAATGTGATAACGGGAAAAATGAGAGATTAACATCGCTTCTACAAAGAAAATACCCTATATGTATCAAAGTTTGTTAACCAAACATGTATTCAAATTAAAAAGTCATCAACTTAACACAAAAATATAAAAGAACCCAAGTTAAATCAATACTTGCATAAACAAAACTTATAAGAGAATTTTATAATTATTAAATACCTTTAAAATCACTATTAGAGATTTAATTGCATGACCCAACGGTAGGAGGAAATCACTGCATTAATTTGTAGAAATTTCACTTGGATATGTAGCAATTCAGAGAAGTTTGCACTGGTGGTGATGCTTTCCATCTAAGTGTTGTTCGATTGATTATTTTTTTAGAAGGTTTCGGTTTTCATTGGACAAACCGAGAGGGAGCGTTTCATTATATTCATTATCATTCGAATCCAAGACCAACTCGCCCTATGCTTACGGGATCTCAATACAACCTTAGATTTATCTATTGGACGGAGAAACCTTGATACTAAATATGTAGTTTTTAGTGTTATTTATTATATAACGTGACATCCAAATGTTTTTTTTTTCTTCTTAATTTTCATGTATTTTAACCGAGTTTATATTAGCATTAAGACGATCAACCACATTTCTAATTTATAGTGTTATCCTTTTTGCAGCAAAGACATAATTAACATAGTCAATTACTACTCATCAAAACCGCCCACACCAAAACCACCGATATTACTTCTTTCTCCACCACCACCATTTTCCATCCTTCGAGAATATTGGGCGCACTTATAACTTTTAATCCCACACGTCATGTATAAAGTTTAGATTTAACAAACTTAGGTCGTCAATTAATTTATTCAACTATATGTTTTTTGTTAATACTGAAAATCATGCTATTTAACTGTTACCAAAGATAGCAAGTGGCACCAAAATCAACCATTTTGTCTTATATGATTTGGTATCATCCCAAAAGTATTTTTTATCCGCCTTTTTGATCGTGTCAAAAACAACCAACTATACTTTTCACAATACAATGTTACCCATCATGTAAAATTTTTTATTATTTTTGATTCAAAAGAAAAAAAAACTAATACCACCGCCATTAAAACCATCCAAATACACTATTTCTTCTACCAAAACTAATGTTACCGCCTCCACCACTTTGTAACACATTCCACCGCTTCCACCACTTACTTCTTCCTCTACTACCACCACCACCACTAATATCTATTGAAATAATTTTTGTCAAAATTATTACTTATTGATGGAGATATGTATTAATATTAATTAAGGGATATTTATGATGTAAAATTAATAAATCATTTATCATGAGAAATTAATGTTTCCTAAATTAATAAAACACTTATACTAATTAATATTTAAGTTGAACAAACCATAACCATAGATTTATCTTCTCTCTAGACAAATCACTTATACTAATTAATAAAATACTTATACTAATTAATATTTAAGTTGAACAAACAACCACTGTTGATTTATCTTTTTTATCAATTCCAACCAAGGTGGAACAATGGTTAGAGGCCACTCTTATGACACAATAGGTCATGAGTTCGAACCTCCCCGTTATAATTTTTAAAATTCAATATCTTGACTTGAGTATTCATTTTTAACACCACGTGTGCGACTTGTAGGGTGTGGCACGGAGGATCACAGCCTTTGATTTATCTTTGCCAAGGATAAATCCTGACCACCACTCATATAGGCAAAGTTAGCCTTGGCGCACGTGCGGGTTATGGGTGTGGTCTGCACAACCACGACCGTAGATTTATCTTTGCCCAGAATAAATCCTGGCCACCACTCAGAAACAAACTGTGCTTTATATTGTAGATGTTACTAGTATAGCACTAGTAGTACTATACTAGTATGTTATACTAGTAGTATGTTACTACATATGTTAGTAGTAACTTTAACATATGTACTACATATAAATATTGTTATGTAATATATCGATACTACATATCAATATGCAGTATCAACATATTGACACTAAATATCAATATGTAGTATCAATATGTTATGTACTACATATAAATAAATAATGTTATGTTATATTGACACTACATATCAATATGTAGTGTCAATATGTTATGTACTACATATAAATAAATAATGTTATGTTATGTATTGATACTACATATCAATATGTAGTATCAATATGTATTGTACTACATATCAATACTGTTATGTTATGTATTGACACTACATATTAATATTGTTATGTTATACTACATATGTTACTACTCTAATACTAGTTACTAGTATACTAGTTACTACTAGTTACATATGTTACTACTTACTACTAGTTATTAGTAAACTAGTATACTAGTACATATGTTAGATCTGGAAGTATACTAGTAAACTAGTATCAATATACTAGTTTACTAGTACATATGTTACTACTAGTATAGTAAAGTAGTTACCTAATTTACTAAACATATTTTTGTTACTACTAGTACAGTACATATTAATATGTAGTATCACCATATTGATACTACTAGTATGTAGTAACATACTACTAGCTAGTAACATTTACATGTGTTGATACTAATTATATCTGGAAGGGTGTTTTAGGCATTTAGAAAATATACTTTATAATCTCCACAAAGTTTTTGGACTAGTGAGTAAATAATCTAGTCCAAAAACATGTTTTTGGACTAGCGAGTAAATGTTTTTCACGGGTGGACTAGCCATTAACTGGGTCATTAAAAACTGGATTAAACAGTAATTCCTACCAATATATTCCCTTAATGTTTGTGGTTCTTGTAGTTGCCTCATTAATATAGTCCAAAAGGGCCGTGCACGATTTTTTTGGGGGGAATTTGAAACGTCTAATATTTTTCTCCAATAATTTTGTAACAATAATGTAAGTACTGGTACTTCTCTGTAAATATTTTTTTTTAAAGTACTGACCATAAAGAGGGCGGTAACGCTACTCTAAAGAATAAAAAATAAGTATAAAATAGGAATTTTTGGCTGATGTCCACTAAAAAAAAAATGATGAATAAAAATCTCAAAATATACCAATGGATTATACTAATTTTTACACTTAAAGTCGTCGCCAGTCAAAGCATGCGGGTATTACTCGTGAGTCAAGGTTGTCTTGGCTTTCACTTTTACAAATGAATTAATTTAGATAATATCTGAAGTAAAGCAATATCTAACGAACAGTTCAGTGGACGGAGCTCTTTAACACCCTAAAGTCGTGCGTTCAAAACTGAGCATGCTCTGATTGTTAGAATTGGTAAACACCACCTTTATGACAAGTCGAGAATATAAGGAAATATGAAATACTACCTTACTATGATTCATTGGCTAAGGAAGATTGTTATCACATCAAGGTACGAATTTATCCATGACAAAGTTATTGACGATTATAGGGCAACCAAGACACTTCTTAATTAGACCCCAAAATTCTTATTGCCCTATAATCGTCCATAAATCTGTCATGGATTAATTCGTACCTTGATGTGGTAACAATCTTTCTCAGAGGTATTACTTGTATCTTAGGTGTTAAACCAATGTCCACGACATCGGTAACGGTAGGGCAATTTTCCAGATTTAACTATTGTCCTAATATTGGGATTGGCTGAGGTATTACTTGTATCTTAGGTGATTTTTTTAAGCAATGGCCTTCATAAAGGTTAATGGTCCCTCTCAACAAATGATAGAATCCAAATAGGAGGAACAAACCAGTACATGATTAACAGAATTACAAGACCTATGCTGAAAAGTAAAAATACATCTGACTAAGGAAGGGGAGAATATTTTTGAAAATGGCATCAGTTCTTGGGTCACCATCGAACCTCCCAGAAGAAAATTGGTCAACGAGATCATTTGCATCGCTTTCAATGATGATGAGTTAGTATTCGCTACATATCACTCTTTAGTACCGAATGATACCTCTAGTCTCAGCCTCCTCAGAAGAATCAACTTCAAACACAAATGAAGCACATAAAGAAGCTTTACTAGTAATATTTGTAACTTGAGTTATTCAGTAGTCATTTTTTGGTATTCTCAGACTGTATATATATTGTGTTCCCATGTTACAAAAGAGTTTATTCAATAATAATTCATCAAGTTTGTTTTTCTCATATAGTACAAAAAACCAATCTTATCTTGGTATCATCATTCTTCGATCCTCTCTTATGGCTACTGAGTCTTCTTTGAATTCTTCTTCTACTTCATCTTCTATTATTTCCCTATTCTTACAACCTCATCACATCATCACTGTAAATCTTGATGACACAAATTACTTGTTATGGCGTGCATAATTTTTACCGTATCTCCAAGGTCACGATTTATGTCACTGGCGAAAATTCATGTCCCTTGGAGAAAACAAGAAATAAATTCTTGGTATTGGTTATTTTCTTCCCTTATTCATGTTATTTTTCGTCATGTTTGCCCTCTTTATACTTGGAAAAGAGGTTTAGGTTTTTCTTGAAACTTTGTATGCTTCCAAATATGTTGTGGACATTGGGTTTCAAATGCAATCTTAGATGAATACCTACCCGATCGAATCTCTTCATTGAGTAGGAGAAAACCACAAAACCTTCTCCAGAGTTATTATATGTTAGAGAATTGCTCGGTCCAACTCACAAGTGTATCTCAAGCTTGTTATCAAATTTAGTTTTCAAAACTACATATTGATTTCTAGTCTACAATTAGTTAAGTCTCGGACTAGTATATGAATGTAGTTGAGAAATAGTGGATCACGGCAGTCATTATTGTGCTCTACCGTTTGAAGGCGAAGATCAACCTAAGCTTTTGGAGAACTTCATCAACAAAAGGTAAGTGGAGACTGAACCACCTATTTCTCAAGTTATATTTACTTTTTTTTATCATTGAGACGATGTCGCATAACTAATTAGACTATTATGCATATACAAGAATTTGGAGTCAAATTTATCTTGGTAATTAGTTCTCAAAATATAATGACTAAGCTTAATAAACATTTGTTCATACTTGATGAATTTCGGTTAAGGATAATTTATTATTCGGAATGAAAACCATGATTCAAGTTTTATATATCATTCGAAAATAGTCTGGAACAATGATATATGGCATTGATATTATTCGGGAATGTTTCGAATCGATTTAGAAAGAAATATAGAACTACTATATATTTGGATACAAGACAATGCTATCAGTCTTACAAACTAGGAAAACTATTATAAGTCTTAATCCGTATTACATGTACTCGTACACGTAGCAAAGTAGTTATATATCGACTTACAGATTTGTGGTACGCATATTGTTATGCAAATCATGTGAAAATCTGTTTAACTCGTGCCGGATCGATACGCATACTCGTATGCAAACCATTTAGGAACTGTGGTTATGAAACCGGGGTTAGTATCCAAACCGGTATGCAAACTAAAATAGTTCTTTGTTCCCGAACTAGGCTGTGTATCCAAACCGGTACGCAAACTAAAATAGTTATGTGGACTCTGGAACCGGTGATAGTCTTAAGGTTTGGTACACATACCTAAATATTTTTGCTACCTCTGGAACTTGGTTTAGCTCATTAGCTCACAAACCGGTACAAGTACTGTGACTAAACCAACTCACGAATGACAATGGTATTTGTACCTTGTACACCTACTAACCATGCCGATTAGTTTTAAGTGCGATTAAAGTTATTTTTATGAGATAATTTGCATTTGATTAATTCTCTAAAAACACTAGACTTAATTCATCACATGATTGTGACTTAGAGTTAATGTCTCATGTGTTCATGAAAATGAGTATTAAACTTTT